>CM023611.1:24244837-24356376 GCA_013358685.1 Antennarius maculatus | reverse complement strand
GTGTGTGTTGGTGATGTGTGTGTTGGTGATGTGTGTGTGGTGTGTGTTGGGATGTGTGTGTTGGTGATGTGTGTGTTGGTGATGTGTGTGTGTTGTGATGTGTGTGTTGGTGATGTGTGTGTGTTGGTGATGTGTGTGTGTTGGTGATGTGTGTGTTGGTTTATTGTGGCCCCTATTCCCCACGCGTGTATTGATTAATTATGATTTGGGGGGTGTTGAAGCCCACCTCTGTGGTTGCCCCCCCCCAGGTGTGACATCTTAAACAACTACAAAATGACGGCGAGTGAAGGTGATATTATGGGTAAACGCGACACGGAGGCGTGTATGGTGACACACACACACACACACACACAGATACCTGTATAGTTTGGCGGTTGTACACTTTGACTACGTGGAAGTTAAAACTGTAAATCCCTTTCCGTGGGGCGATGAAATTACTTCTCTCTTCGTCAAAATTCCTTCCAACATTTACAAGAACCTGTAGGAAAGAAAGAAAAGAAACTGATCAGATGTCTTTACCTACCAAACAGGCATGCAAAACATTTATTACACGGCAAATTAACCGTCAAAAATAATACTCTCATATGTTTTAGTGAAAAAAATCATTCTAATCATGTATAAATTGTCACATTTCTTGCAGAAACTGGAAGGTACGGCGTACATTACTCTACATTTTCTGTTCGATATATCGTCTTTTTTTGATAGAGAATTCTAAAGGGGCCCCTGTGGCCCCTGACCATACGTTCAGATTCCCTGACACAAAGGAATAACTGCTTTTATCTCATTTTCTTCCCTGTCAGTAATTCCAGACTTAATATGCAATGAACTTAATCAATATTTCAAATGAAATTTTCAATTATGCATTTGTGCAGCCAAATGTCTGGTTTTATGGTCGCTGCTGAACTACGGGCTGAAATTGAACGGCAGTTTGAGGGAGAATTAACCTTTAAGGGAGGCGGCAGGGACCTCGCCCCCCACGACCTGCCGTTACTAAATTATTTGGAGAGATGTCAGTTCCCATATTACATATAGGTAGCTGAGAAAAAGTTGAAGTCTTCCAATGTCTTGCCTGTTATACTTCTATTTCTACTTGTGAAATCCATCAAGCTTGATATTCCCTCTATTTTTAGTTTTCTATCCACAGACCGGCGGGCAAATCTCTGCGCGTAAATCTACCCAAAGTAGTCCTGTCAATAATTTATCCAGGTTTCATCCAGTTTTCATAAAAAGTAATAATATCCTGGATTCTGAACTATTACATGATAAATTCACTTTCCACAAGGATGGAATGAAAAGACCAACCAGCCTCGGGAGTGCGGAGCGGAGATAATGTGCCTTTCTTTCTCTTTTTTTAATATATATATATATATATATATATATATATATATATATATTTCTTTGTCATTTTACTGCTTCTCCCGCTGAGAGCTCAAATTGTCTATTCAAGTAAATAAATGAAAATAATAAATCACTTGAAACTTCCTCCTTTCAAATGAAAACAGACACAAAGACCCAGTGAAGTCGTGTCGTCCTACCCGGTCGAAGTAGATGACCATGGTCCGGTTGCTCATCTCGGAGGGTTCGTGGTTGGTGTTCCGGACCGCGGAGAACGCCACCTTTGCGCTCCCGGAGCGCACCGAGATCCCGAGCGCCGTGCCCGTGGGGTCCGAGGTGGGGTTGGAGTCGCACACCACCAGACACTTCCCCTCCAACACGATTGGTTCCGTCTCGTTCTGAGCCCGGGTCGGACTGGACACCAGCCACACGGCGCTCAGCAGGCAAAACGCCAGCATCCTGGACCGGAACGAACAACTTCTCCGACCGTCTTCACACCCCAGACTGAGGGTCTGCTCCCCCGTGGAAAGACTTCCCAGGTGTTCTTCCACGTACCTTAATGAGGATTATTTATCAGCTCTATGCCAATCCGTCCTCCCGGGTTTAGTGAGAGAAAACTCTTTTTTCCCCCCACGCCAGGTAAGAAATTGGGTTTATTATAGGATTCTTTATTTTATTCCTATTTTTTTTCTTATTATTTTTTTAATCTCCGTATCTCCGGGTGGATTCTTCAGGCTTAAACTGTTAACTCTTCTCTTACTTGTCAGGATCTTCTCTATAAGGTGGAAACGCGGTGGCTGGGAGTTGTGCGCGGTGCGGAGGGGCCCTGTCGGAGCGACGACGCAGCAGCACTCATAGCGCGCAGTGGTGGTGGGGGGGGGGCAGGGAGGGGGGCCTCCGTCTGTTCTCTCTCGCCCAGCGCTTGAATTATTGATATGTGAGATATGAGAGTTTCAAACACAAAAGGATCGAGAGGAAGGGACGCAAGATGCTCCCGCCCTTTTTTTTTTTTTTTTTTTTTTTTTTTTTTTTTTTTTTTACAGACTCAAGTAACCGAGAGCATCACAGCATCAGTGAGGGCGCGCTTTTGAGATTTTCCAATCACTGCGCGCCAATCGGTCCATCCCCGCCCTACTCCTCTATCTCCCACCTCCCTCTCTATCTCTATCTCTGCGTCTCTCTCACATCCATCCATCCATCCATCCATCCATCCATCCATCCATCTACCTATCTACCTATCTATCTATCTATTTCTTTTATCCCCCCCCCCCTCCTAGGTGTACAGGTGAACAGAGGAAGCAGTCTTCCTGAAGGAGGATCCATACACATAATGACTGCACATGTTTCAAGCACTCATGTTCACCGTTATCGTCACTGAGGCATCATGAGCGCGGAGGCAGAAAGTTGTGTTAAAAAACGAAATGAAGGATCCTTATTAGGTGTGTGAATTAAACATCTGGAGTGTGAATGCCTTCTTAAACAACCTGAGTATTTACAGAGGGAATTAATTAAAGCTGCAAACTAGTGCAAACAGTCATGGTCTCTGCAACAATGCAGAAAGTGTGTCAAATGAGGAGCGGCGGGATTTAAATGAGCGGTGGGGGGGTGGGGGGGGACGCGGCGACATGACGAGCGTTGTTTTTAACATTCACTGATCACACATGTGGCAGAATCGAGAAATCCTGACTTTTTGGTCCCTCGGGTCAAGATTTTAAAAGAAATCACTCTATGCTACGCTTGTCTAAATGTCGCGGGACAGCAGCTGTGTCACCTGGGCCTGCACAGTGGGATTCTGGGTAGGATTTGAAGTATCTCACTTCTGTGAGACACAAAAGTGCTTTAAACAGTGTTTTAAAGGTAATACAGATAGAATGTGGTTAAATATCAGTATGGGGAGGGTTTATAAACGTTTAAATTACCGTAAATAACAAGATAAATAGTTTGTCGCTATATCTCGGAATTTCCCACTTGCGGGTGGTTCCTGGAACGCATTAACCACGAGTAACGAGGGATTACAGTATCTTCATTACAACTAAATTAGATGTTTTTTTGCTAGATGTTACGACCCTTTGGGATGGGAAAGGGAACACAACATAAAACCAGATTGAAGATGTTTTAAAGTAGTTATTTATTAATACAATGTACAATGGACCAAAATAAGAGACAGTGGCGCTAATACACTCTTAAGAATAATTAGAAACAAACAAAGTGGACAAACCCAAACTCCGAACAGTTACAGCAGAGCATAGAAACTTCCCTGGAGTCTCTATGCTCTATACCCTCACAGGTTTTCTCAGGTTCACCCCTCATCTATCCATCAGCTGGGGTCCTTCTTCCTTTCTTCCACCGTGACACCATACAGTCATCCACGCAGCTGTAATTGTGCTTTATAATAACCAATCAATTCTCTCTCTGTCTCTCCCCCTGTTCTTATCTTCATTTTATTTCTTTTCCACCAACCGGTTAAAGCAGATGACCGTCCACCAGAGTCTGGGTCCTGGCCGGAGTTTCTTCAATGAGAATCACTTATGCTTGTTCTGGAGGGTTCTGTTGGGCTTTTCTGTCTGTTAAAGCGCTTAGAAATGTCTCTTGATGTGATTAAGCGCTTTATAAATAAAGTTGATTGATTGAATGATTATTTTGACTTTATCTTGAAGAAACATAAATAAAGCACGGCTTTCATCAATATGGATGTTTACTTCTTCGAAATCAACTAATTAATAGTTTTAACATATTAACTTGCTTTTCCTTCCTGTCGGCGCTCAAGTCATGACTGTTGGTGTTTATCCGCACTTCCTCACAATTTAATTACCCGTTAGCATCACATGTAGCATAAATGTGTTCTTCTACATCTTCTTCACGGAAAATATTCCACATGCTTGGAATTCCATTTCAGAATTATGGTTCATCTCAAGCAGAGGCAACAGTAAATAAAGTTTAAGAAGAAAATAAAATGTGAAACCAATATGTTATACTCACATTCTAATAATAACGTGTTGACAGTACATAGCAGTTCAGTTTTCTCTGAAAGTGTAACACACAATCTTTCCTAAGCCTTTAACAGCGTGAAGAGAAATGTAGATAAAAAAACAAAAAAACAAACGTAAACATGAGATAAAATTGCTTTACAGCTAGAACACATAATGTTTGTCTCCAGGAACACATTGAATTTTCTTTGACCTTGCCTTGCAGCCATGTACACGTGCATTTATGCTCCATTCTCTGCGCGTAAATCCCTTCAGTTGAGTGGCAGCAGTCAAGATTTCCTCTTACAAACGGGGTAAATTGCAGGTGTTCAAATAAATTTGGTATCTCTTTTCTGGTTTCTGGAAAGATTGTTTTACAAAGTTACAGAAATGTTCACATTTTATTCAAAATTACACTCGCATTTAAATGCATTGAGATAGAATTTTAATTAAACACAATGTTTGTGTATTCTTATCAGTGTTACACCTAAAAGCCTTTTAGTTTTCTCAAAAACCAACAGTGCGCCTTATAATCCAATGGGCCTTATATATAAACAAGCTTTTAAAATGGGCCATTCATTGAAGGTGTGCCTTATAGCCCAGTGTTTCTTATAATGCAGAGAAGACTTTATTCAATTTGTATATATTGACTATAAATGATACAAAGTACAGCAATGAATGTTTTATTATATAATAATATTTGATGTAAGTTTTATTTATTGGTAAAGTACTGAAGGTCAACATTATTTTTTTTTTCTTAACTATGTAAAACAATATGTATGTATTAAATCTGATGACGTAAACATGCATTAACTCCTGGTAGGACTGGCCTTGACATGCAGTCCTTCCTTCCTTCCTTCCTTCCTTTCCAGGCCTCTTCTCAACATTCTCCAGTTCTTTTCTGCTTTTATTTTCACCTGCCTTTATTATTGCGGTCAGCATCGGGGGGGTTTTCTTCGCTGCACCTTCATTTGTGGATCCTACATCTCTCTTCTTCGCTCCTTCGTCCCTCCTCTTCATTTCTCAATCATTCTGTGTCCTGCTTTATCCTTAACATCGCCTTCCTCTTGTGGATTATTCCCTCCCTGTTCTTGTCTTCCTCCGCTTACCCCCACCTCCCCCTGTCGTTCCTGTGGTTTACCTCCCTGTCTCCATGTTGCTGTTTCTCTCCCCCCCTTGGGTTTCCCTCTGCATCCAATACACACTGACGATGAATGACAGGCCGGAAGGACTTCTCTCAGATGCAGATCTCACTCTGTCACACACTATCACACAAGAACACACACTATCACACAAGAACACACACTATCACACAAGAACACACACTATCACACAAGAACACACACTATCACACAAGAACACACACTATCACACAAGAACACACACTATCACACAAGAACACACACTATCACACAAGAACACACACTATCACACAAGAACACACAGTCTCTCGCGCTCACAGCCACTCAGATCTTAATTTTACTCTTTTTCTATTACATATTGGTCTTGTCTTCGTGTGTGTGTGTGTGTGTGTGTGTGTGTGTGTGTGTGTGTGTGTGTGTGTGTGTGTGTGTGTGTGTGTGTGTGTGTGTGTGTGTGTGTGTGTGTGTGTGTGTGTGATGCTGTTAGCTGTCTCAGACTGTCACTGGCTCGCAGGACGACCAGAGCTCATTGTGTCCCAGGGTGCCGCTGGCCTGACTGCAGTTAAACTGGACTGACTGACATGGACAAGCTGCCACCACACACACAGACACACACACTTTGATATGTTTGTGTGTGTGTGGTGACACAACACACACACACATCCATCCTTCATTGTGTTGTTTCCATTCAGTGGAGATTAAAGAGTAATGGTGGGGATCATATTAATTGCCTCTGGACCACAAGTCTTGTCCACTTTCCACACTAATTACCCGTCGGTCTCTCGTGTCCGGCTGTCTGTCTGTCCAGCTGGCTGTCTATCCGGCTGTCTGTCCGACTTTCTGCCTGCTGGCGGATGATGCTCTCTGCAGCGCTGCAGTGACATTTAGGAGGTGAGATCACCAAAGTTCATCTTTTTGAGGAGGAGAAGGGCATACGGAAAATAATCAAATCAATCCTAATGTGAGGTAAACACACATTCATCCAATCATTATTACAGCGATGGCATTAGGTAATATGGATTAATCAATAGTCAGTGTAATAAGAGGAATAAATGACTAGTTAGTTGAAATCTTAACTGGACAGTCTTCCAAACCCTAGAGTTTGGAAGACAATTAGGTATAATTATTGAAGGCACCAAGTTTCACCTTCTCTATTTGCTGGCATATTTTTTCTTATTTGTGTATGAAAGAGATAAGAAAAGACAATCAGAGGTGACTCTATCTCACAACTGGGAAATTGTTTGTCTTCATTTGACCCAAAGCTGAGGAGCATTTAGCTGCTGTTAGAGATTCCACTTTGGAAACTGAGGTTCAACATTGGTTTCTGGGGTGGCTGAGGGCTTCCTTGTTTTTCTGTGTGACTTAGGCGCATGAGCAACTGGGCTCTGGGGTGCTTCTAGGGGCAAGTCATTCACTTGTAACAGCAGATTTCGGTGTAGAGTGCGAACAGGCCGGTCTCTGGCTTCTGGGCTTACTTTGTAGACAGGGTTTTCTCCAACCTGCTCCCTTACAACGTAGATGGTCGGCTCCCAGTACGGCCTGAGCTTTCAGGGCCCACCTCTTTCACTAAGATTACGTACGAGAAACTCTGTCCCCAGGCCCTAGAGTCACACCTTTACTTCTCTTGTCATAGTGGGCTTTTCCTTTAGCACTGGACTGTTGCCTGCTATTCGATATGCCTCAATCATCTTTTCTGCCCATTTTCCATCGTAACCCCTCAGAGTTTCCGTTTCTTTGTCTGTTACAAGGCCAAAGAGAAGGTCAATGGGGAGGTGAGAATGACGGCCATACATCAAGTAGTACGGGGAGAAGCCCGTGGCCTCATGCTTGGTGCAATTATATGCGTGAAGCACATGAGGTAAGTGGTCCTTCCAATTTTCCCTCTCTTTCTCTCCTAGGGTCCGCAACATTTGCAACAGAGTGCGATTTAGCCGTTCAGCAGGATTGCTGTGAGGGTGATAGGGGGAGGTCCTTGAGTGGCCGACACCGGACAATTGTCTGAGTGATTTGAACAGTTCATTTTCGAACTCCCTGCCTTGGTCGTGGTGCAATTTAGTGGGGTAGCCAAATCTAGGGATCTTCTTCTTCTTTTCCTTTCGGCTTTTCCCTTCAGGGGTCACCACAGCGAATCATTTGCCTCCATCTAACCCTGTCCTTTGCATCCTCTTCTCTCACACCAACTACCTTCATGTCCTCTTTCACTACATCCATAAACCTCCTCTTTGGTCTTCCTCTAGGCCTCCTGCCTGGCAGTTCAAAACTCAGCATCCTTCTACCAATATATTCACTATCTCTCCTCTGGACATGTCCAAACCATCTCAGTCTGGCCTCTCTGGCTTTATCTCCAAAACCTCTAACATGTGCTGTCCCTCTGATGTACTCATTCCTGATCCTATCCTTCCTGGTCACTCCCAAAGAGAACCTCAGCATCTTCATCTCTGCTACCTCCAGCTCTGCCTCCTGTCTTTTCCTCAGTGACACTGTCTCTAGACCAAACAACATCGCTGGTCTCACCACAGTTTTGTACACCTTTCCTTTCATTTTAGCTGAAACTCTTCTATCACACATCACACCTGACACTTTTCTCCACCCATTCCATCCTGCCTGCACACGTGTCTTCACCTCTTTTCCCCACTCTCCATTGCTCTGGACTGTTGACCCTAAGTACTTCAAATCCTCCACCTTCTTGATCTCTTCTCCCTGTAACCTCACTCTTCCACTTGGGTCCCTCTCATTCACACACATGTACTCTGTCTTACTGCGGCTAACCTTCATCCCTCTCCTTTCCAGGACAAACCTCCACCTCTCTAGCTTCTCCTCCACCTCTTCCCTACTCTCACTGCAGATCACAATGTCATCTGCAAACATCATAGTCCATGGAGATTCCTGTCTAACCTCATCTGTCAGCCTGTCCATCACCATCGCGGACAAGAAGGGGCTCAGAGCTGATCCCTGATGCAGTCCCACCTCCACCTTGAACTCCTCTGTCACACCTACAGCACACCTCACCACTGTCTTACAGTCCTCATACATGTCCTGCACCGCTCTAACATACTTCTCTGCCACTCCAGACTTCCTCATACAATACCACAGTTCCTCTCTGGGCACCCTGTCATAAGCTTTCTCCAGATCTACAAAAACACAATGCAGCTCCGTCTGGCCTTCTCTGTACTTCTCTATCAACATCCTCAAAGCAAATACTGCATCTGTAGTACTCTTTTTTGGCATGAAACCATACTGCTGCTCACAAATGCTCACTTCTGCCCTTAGTCTAGCTTCCACTACTCTTTCCCATAACTTCATTGTATGGCTCATCAGCTTTATTCCTCTGTAGTTGCCACAACTCTGCACATCTCCCTTGTTCTTAAAAATGGGCACCAGCACACTTCTCCTCCACTCCTCAGGCATCTTCTCACTATCTAAGATCCTGTTGAACAACCCAGTCAGAAACTCTACTGCCACCTCTCCTAGACACTTCCAAACCTCTACAGGTATATTATCAGGACCAACTGCCTTTCCACTCTTCATCCTCTTCAGTGCCCTCCTCACTTCATCCTGGCTAATCTTTGCTACATCCTGGTCCACAACAGTCACCTCTTCTAGTCTTTGTTCTCTTTCATTTTCCACGTTCATCAACTCTTCAAAGTACTCTTTCCATCTTCCCATCACACTGCTGGCACCTGTCAATAGACTTCCATCCCTATCCTTAATCACCCTAACCTGCTGCACGTCCTTCCCATCTCTGTCTCTCTGTCTTGCAAGCCTGTATAGATCAGTCTCTCCCTCCTTACTGTCCAACCGAGCATACAAGTCATCATAAGCACCTTGTTTGGCCTTTGCTACCTCTACCTTCACCTTACGCTGTATCTCCCTGTACTCCTGTCTACTCTCCTCAGTCCTCTCAGTGTCCCACTTCTTCTTAGCTAACCTCTTTCTTTGTATACACTCCTGTACCTCCTCATTCCACCACCAAGTCTCCTTATCTACTTTCCTTCCAGATAACACACCAAATACTCTCCTACCTGTCTCCCTGATCACATTAGCTGTAGTTATCCAGTCATCTGGAAGCACCTCCTGACCACCCAGAGCCTGTCTTAACTCCTTCCTAAAGGTCATGCAATACCCTTCCTTTGTTAGCTTCCACCATTTCGTCCTCTGCTCTGCCTTTGCCCTCTTCATCTTCCTCACCACCAGAGTCATCCTACACACCACCATCCTATGCTGTTTGGCAACACTCTCACCTACCACTACTTTACAGTCACTGATCTCCTTCAGGTTACATCGTCTACACAAGATATAGTCTACCTGTGTGCTCCTACCACCACTCTTATAGGTCACCCTATATGTTCCTGCCTCTTCTGGAAGAAAGTATTCACTACAGCCATTTCCATCCTTTTTTGCAAAGTCAACTACCATCTGTCCTTCTGCGTTCCTCTCCTGGATACCAAACGTGCCCATCACCTCCTCATCACCTCTGTTTCCTGCACCAACATGTCCATTGAAGTCTGCACCAATGACAACTCTCTCACTTCTAGGTATGCTCTGCATCACTTCATCAAAGTCCAACCAGAATTTCTCCTTCTCCTCCAGCTCACATCCTACCTGTGGGGCATACCCACTAACAACATTGAACATCACACCTTCTATTTCTAGCTTCAGACTCATCACTCTATCCGACACTCTTTTTACCTCCAGGACGTTCCTAACAAACTCCTCCTTCAAGATAACTCCTACTCCATTTCTCTTTCTATCTACACCATGATAGAACAACTTGAACCCTGCTCCTAAACTCCTAGCCTTGCTACCTTTCCACCTGGTCTCCTGGACACACAGTATGTCTACCTTCCTCCTCTGCATCATGTCGACCAACTCTCTACCTTTTCCTGTCATAGTTCCAACATTCAACGTCCCTACTCTTAGTCCTATACTCTTGGCGTTCCTCTTCTCTTTCTTCGTGCGAACGCACTTACCTCCTCTCCTTCTTCGACCAACAGTAATGCAATTTCCCCCGGCGCCCTGTAGGTCAACAGCGCCGATGGCGGTCGTTGTTAACCCGGGCCTCGACCGATCCGGTATGGAAGTCATATGTTTGATTCGCATCTTTGATTTGGCAAAAGTTTTACGCCGGATGCCCTTCCTGACGCAACCCTCTGTATTTATCCGGGCTTGGGACCGGCACAATAAGACACTGGCTTGTGCCCTCTTGCGGCTACATTAGCCAAATCTAGGGATAAAATCATTAAAAAGCCGATCAGCAGCCGTCTTCCCAGCTTTATTTCGAGTGGGATAGGCCTTAGCGAACCTCATGAAGTGATCAACCACTAATAGAATGTACTCCCATCCCCCACGAGAGGCTTCTAGATGGAGAAAGTCTATACACACGAGTTCGAGGGGCGAGTTAGATGTAATACTGCCCATAGGTGCTCTTTCATGTGTGGCTGGCTTTTTCTGCTTAAGGCAAGGGCACTTTCTGGTTATGTACTGTTCAATCTCATTTTACATAAAAGGCCAGTAGAACCGCTCTCTTACTAGGCTCAAGACTTTTTCTACACCTACATGGCCCATGTTGTCGTGCAAGTGAGTGAGGCGTTAAGTTTGGCTGAGCTGAGGATATATGTCAGTGGATTATTATCTGTAAAGACGGTGAAACAAGGGGCATAGAATAAATAATCCCTGAATTTATCACATATCGCCCACTTTAGCACCAGGAATTCTAACTTCCCGCTGTGTAGATGATAATTCTGTTCGGCGGAAAGAGCCATCTTTTTGCCTCACATATATGACAGGAGCAGCATATGGGGATTGGGACTTGACAATCCATCCTTTCACTAACAACTCCTGAATATACTCCTTTACCTCCTTGTACAGTGGTTTGGGGATGGATGCGTTAGACCTTTTGGTTGGAGTATTATCCTTGACTTTGATTTCCATCTGCAAGGTGGGGATACAGCTGATGTCACTACTGTCGCGGGCAAATGCTCCTGACTCTGTGTGGAGCACCTCCTCCACCATCTGCTTTTGGTCGGAAGCCCGTGGTCGGAAGCCCGTGTTTAGATGACTGAGGTCGACAGGCGGTAACCAGGGTTCAGTGAGAGAGTCACTAGGGGGCATACTACTAACCTCAGCTGCTGTTACCTTTGACGGTGTGAGCTCAGCTGTTTGTGACTCTGGTGCGTCTGTTTCTAGGATCTTATCAATATGTTGGATAGTACCTAGGGCAGTTCTTTTTGGTAAGATAATCTCATGCTTAGAGTGGTTAGAGATGGGCACCTTGACACAAGGCCGTTGGGTGTTATTGACTTCCAGAAGGCCTTCTCCAACACTTAACTGTCCCAGGGCAGCGCCTTCTTCTGTGGGTTCATATAGAACGAGGGGGTCAGGGAAATCAAAGGTTGGGGGAACCCTGCAGTGCACATGTACAGTTTTACCAGCTGGGACAACAATGTTATCTTTCCCCACTCTGACGGTGGCCGGCCCACAATCTGTCCTTGGTGGGACCCGCAGGAAATTGGCAAAGGCTGCCAACTGTTCCTCTTTGACTTTCAGCGCACTGCGAAGGAGGCTGACAACTAAGACGATTGCCTCCTCATCATCTCCCTTGAGAACCTCCTCAAGTACATTAGAGCCTACTAAAGGCACGGCTACTGGCATCTGACTGACTAGGAATGGGGTGGGTATAGTGACATTGCGGTTGTTACTACCTGTCAGACTGACGGTGAGCTCAACCCACCCATTATAGGGGATAGCATGGCCAGTTACGCCTTTAAGATCAAGGGGTAATTCAAGTAGCTCTTCTAGTGGTCTCACAGCATAATGAGGAATGTGAGTGTCATGCTATCCATAGTCAATCAAGACTTCCATTGGCTTACCAAACATTTTAGCTTGGCCTTTTTGCCAATCAGGGGTATTCTCTTTTGGGGGGTACTTTGGCAGATGAGTCCATTTGGCTTTGTGTGTTGCTCGGGCTGGTTTGATGGCTGTTTAGGGGTGGGGCTTGAGGGATGGGGAATAGAACTCGTTGGTTGGGAGGTGGAGCTTACCCCTGACTGGGACTTGGGCTGTGCACCGGTCACTGGCTGTCCCTCGGCAGAGACGGGACACCGTTTCCCTGAAACTTGGTTCGCTTCAAACATCCCACCGCCCGGTGTCCTGTTTCCCCACATACAAAGCAGTGGCTGCACTCCTGCAGGTTCTGTTCAGTGCATTTTGGGCAGCGAGCTATCTTTCCCCTTGTTTGGAGGTTGGGCTGAGAGGGTGGGCATGGCTGGTAGCGAGACTGTGTTTGGACCGGTGCTGCTGACAAATTGGACTTCTGAGCATGTGCTACCTGTTGTTCCATTAGAGAGGCCATCATCTGTGTTAGGTTCTCTACCTGGGCACTAAGTTGTTGTATGAGCTGGGAGCTATTGTCAGCGGCTGTGGCAACTGGTTTGTCACTGCTATGCTCAGGTCCTGTTTCTACCTTGACACTGTGTGCATGTGTTGACTTTTGACGTGGGAGTTGGCCGAGTCTAAGCTGATGCTCATTTTCCTCATTTATTATTTTCATTATCTCACTAAGGATTTCTTCATCTGTGATTTGGTTGTTCGAGACCAGCGGTCTCATTCTCTGTTGGAGCTCGGTATGTTTTGCCCAAAGGCCCTGATAGATAGTGTGGAGGAAAACTTCTTGGATGGTTTTAGGATCATATGATATATCTGCATCGGCCTGCTTCGACTGAAAAAGCAGTTTTTGTTTGAGCCCAATCAAGCGATAAATAAATTGCTGGGGTGCCTCCTGCTCAGTTTGCTTGGCGCACATTAATTCCTGAAACATCTCTGTGTTTGCCTTCTCTCCTAGGTGTGACCTGAGGAAGCCCTTAAGTTCAGGGATAGTTATTTCATCTTTGTTCAGGAGCATATCCTTAAAGGTGCCTGGTTTAATTACTCCCAACACACCCCGGACTACTTCTGCCTCTGTAAAGCCCTCTTTGACTCCCTCATTAGTTTGTTTAACTATGTTGTTATAGCCAACCTCAGAACTTTGGTCTCCAATTTGGCCGCCATGCACCTTGAATTCTCTGCGCTGGAAATAGGGAAGGTCTCTCAGGGGAAACAGTCTCTCAGGTGCCCTCTGTGGCATTTGGTGTGGAGTCGACTCACTCTGGTGGGTGGATACACCAACTTTTCCACCGACTGTGCGGCTGTGTGGGCATGTGCATTTGAGTGAGGATGTTGAGATGTGTGCTCTGCGCTTAGAGCAGATGAACTGGGACTGAGTGTAGTGTGTGTGACACCAATTAACGTTTCTACTGGTACATCACCTGAAGCACCTGTATCTGCACAAACAAGCTTAGACACCAGATCTGCCAACATAAGTAACTGACCCATACCTTCATCTTCTAACTCTCACAAGGCCCCGGACTGCATGTACGAGAACACATAGTCGAGACAGCTCTCCTTATTACTCGGGTCCAGCTGGGTTTCGTCGTCGTTGTTGTCAGCCGCAATGTCCTTGGCAACCTGATAGATGTCAGTGCTTAAGAGCTTGAACAAATTTTTCTTGATACTCCAAGCCACTTCTTTGCATTGAGTTCCCATGGTGTGTGAGTGTCTGTCTCCAAGGGTAGGGGGAAGTGGCTCCAACTGGCGTGTGTTTCCTCCTGGACTCAGTGATGCAACTCCGTGGCCGCTGGCGCGTTCTGACCCCTGAACTCAGCAGTGCGGCTCCCTCGCGAAGTGAAGACCCTTCTTCTCCCTCTCTGGACACCCACCGACTGGCTCTTGGGCTGCAGCAACGTCTCGGCACCTCGGTCTTATGGTTCTGGTATCACTGGATCTCTCCTCCGCTGACTGGGAAGAGGAAAGATCCCGGATGAGCCCCCACAGTTTGTTACCGGTCCCAAATACTGAGGGACGTAATAACAAATGAATAGTGGTTCTGTACGCCTCGCACCCTGAAAACACAGGAAAACAGTCGCAGGAGTGAGAGAGACGAACCACCCTTGTTGCATTTCCAGTATGTTCTGAAGAGAGGGACCGAGGTCCGTCACCTAGAGTCACTTGGGTGCAACGCGACCGGCACTTAGGTTCTGCCCTCCTGTTTCCCTGCTACCTGAGTTACTTTGTCTCAAAATAAAGACGAAATTAATATCTGGGAGGACAGACGTTAATATAAAAATGTTTCATCAATTAGAATTGGCGAAAATAAAGTGCTGACAAATCAGTAAAATAATATGTAAACATTAATCTCCCAAAATAAAAACAAATATGACCATATATTTTGAGTGTACCACACTTACTCTAGGTGACTCTGGAAAACACTGCAGACTCCAACAAATACAATAAAACAACGTATGTTCACATTCTCATCGATGATCAATGTGCAGTTAAGAATTTTTTTTTTTCTATTTTGTGTGATTTATGACCTGTAAAAGAAAAGCCAGTTCAGATTTGTAAAACCCTGAATCCGGGTTTAAGCAGAAGTATCACCTCTCAGTCTTCAGTGGTGACCGATTATAAATGCACGGTGGTGATGCAGAGAATGCATGTGTGCTTCTACACTATTTTCACTTTCTTCTTCATGGTGGTCTAAACCTTCACAAGCATCCACTGAAAATCACAATTCT
This sequence comes from Antennarius maculatus, assembly GCA_013358685.1. Lineage (NCBI taxonomy): Eukaryota > Metazoa > Chordata > Actinopteri > Lophiiformes > Antennariidae > Antennarius > Antennarius maculatus. The sequence goes on along the minus strand of CM023611.1, from coordinate 24,341,325 downwards.
GGTGTGGTTGTAGTTGAGACTGAAAATGAATTTGCTGCTTGCCAGACAAAAAGGATAGACCTCACTTTGAACAGCATATTTTGGGGCAACTAAACAGCCCTACAAATACATTAAATGAAAGGAAAATATTTATTCCATTGAGCCTCTAATTGTTAAACTGAAACAATCAGTTTTAGTTCGCATCATTATCATCTTCACTTCTTTGTTAAGTTTTCTTTTTTTTGTAATCTATCACTTTTATTTCAGAAGTGCGACATAGATCTAACTCAGCTGGAAATATTTAGTGTGTTCACACTGAAATGGACCAACATTTGCTGCTTGAAGGTATGCAGTTAATTATAGACTAGGTGTGGAGAGAATGTGTGAATAAAACTTCATGAAACACACACAATTATAAACGGTGGCACTCAAAGATATGCACACACACACATACACACTCTGACATCACAAAGAGACGGGGGTGGGGGGGGTGGGGTCCAGTAAATGGCATACATGTGCAGTAAGACACACACTGACATGGTCAAGCAGGTGAACGCAGGGATCAAGGTTAACCTGGCATCAGTGGGATGTGTGTCTGATGACGGCTCTATCCCTCCAGAGACCGTGTGTGTGTGTGTGTGTGTGTGTGTGTGTGTGTGTGTGCATCCATTCTCATTGTATTGTCCAATTGCCCGTACTTTTACCCCACTGTCTCAAGGAGAACAGAAAGGCTCCAGTGCTGCCGTCTGTCTGCCCTCTGGAGATTTATCAGAACCTTCATCTCTGCTTTTTGCTTGTTCAGTTCGCCCTCGTGCATTCGCGCATCAAAGCTCGTGACTTCACCTCATCGTGGATTTTTTGGTCGACAGTCACGTGATACCGTACGCTCATTCTATTGGCTGACGGCATCCGGAAGTGCGATACGTTCTGTGAGTCTCGGACTTCTGTGAGACACAAAAGTGCTTTAAACAGTCTATTAGAGTGTGTGAAAAGGTAATACAGATAGAAGGTGGTTTAATATCAGTATGGGGGGGGTTCAGAAACGATTGAATTACCGTAAATAATAACATAAATAGTTCGTCGTTCGATCGCAGAATTCGTTAATCACGTGTGGTTCCTGGAACGCGAGAAACGAGAGCGCACTGTACCCATCCCTCCATCCTCTGAACCGTTTTTATCCTGTGCTGCGAGGAGCTGGCATAAGGCGTGAGGCTGGGGAAACTCCGGAAGCGACGCCAGTGCACCGCGGAGCTACACAGAGACAGACCTACGGTCCTAGCTACGGTCGATTTGGGGTCAATTTAACTTTACAACAAGCCATATAGAAGCAGCAGCATATCCAGTTTGTTTCTGGGATTGTCAGCAAGATTATGCAAAAAAGACTGAATGGCTTTCCATGAAATATTAGGTTAGGATTAGTGTTAGGGTAAAATAGGTCACGTTAAGTTTTGTGTGGATCTTGATAAGGGGTACGATCTAAGATCAGTCAGGATGTTCTGTTTATGCAAAATAGCTAAATTCACTAACTTTAGACACAGCTTTTATCTTTTTTTGGAAATAAGGCACGGTCAATGCAGTGAAGTGCACTGTAGGGTTTTCATGTGTTATATAAAACATGCTTATAGATTTTCACAAGAATTAGCTCAATGGTAAAACATTTAATAGCTGTCATAAGGATATTTTTAATATACATTGCGCCCTCATTCCTCACGGTTAATGCGTTCCAGGAGCCACACGCGATTAACAAATTCCACGATAGAGCGACGAACTATATATCTTATTAATTACAATAATTTAAATATTTATGAACCCTCCCCATACTGATATTAAACCACCTTCTATCTGTGTTACTTTTAAAACACACTGATAGACTGTTTAAAGCACTTTTGTGTCTCACGGAAGTCCGAGACTGATAGAACGGAGTGCACTTCCAAATACCATCAGCCAATAGAATGCGCGTACGGTATCATGTGACTGCCTACCAAAAATCTGCGATGAGGTGAAGTCGCGAGCTTTGATGCACGAGGGCGCACTGTATTCCCTAATTTTATAAAAAAACACAAACCCTTGTGAATTAGTGAGGCAGCATAAACATATACATATATATGTATATATATTAGGGCTGTCAGTTTAACGTGTTAATTAGATTAATTAATTACGCTGCAAATTAACGCGCTATAAAAATTAACGCAATCAATTGCGAGTGGCAAGTCAATGTGCAAACATTTTAAATTTGGCAAATTGAGGGACCCGTAGGCTGCAGTGACGTCACTTCCTACCTGCGCCACGAGTCAAGAGCAGGGTCTTGACAACAGAGATGGACGCGACACAGGAGAGCGAGGCAAGCCCACTCGGACATTTGGACGGAAAGTTTATTTCTAAAAAGAACAAAGACGGGACTATCAACAATAACGCAGTGATTTGTAACTTTTGTAAAAGAGAATTTTCATATCAACGAAGCAGCTCCAGTCTAACGTATCATTTAAATGCAAAACATGTCCGTTAATGTTCCTGTAGCGTTAGCTCGCCCTTTTAAAGGAAAAGCCTGTTGGCATCTTGCTAATTAGTTGCCTTATTTAGAGGCATGTTATACTATTCATTTTGAATTGCTGTATTGAGTCCGCTTTAGTATTCATTTTGATTGAGAGTCTGCTTATGTGCCTGTTTGAGACTCAGCCTTATTTTATTTCTGAATTTTATTTATTTTATTTAACTGTATTTATATTGCAGTTTTGAGGAATGCACCTGGCCTAATTGGTTTGCTGATGTGCTCGGCCTTTTTTCTTTTGAATTTCATTTATAAAGCACACTTAACCAATAAAAATGTGGATTTCAAATCTTCACTTCTTGGTGCATGCTATTGATTATTCATGCACTACAATTTTGTAATGTTGTAGAATTCAAATTCTTTATTTGGGGGCCTTTAGCAGGTGTGAGATTAAAATGCGATTAATTAGATTAATTGATTTAAAATCCTGTATTTAATTAGATTAATTTTTAAATCGCCTGACAGCACTAATATTTATATATTTATTCATTCATTCATTCACGTTCTTCGCCAAAGACGTAGATGCCAGTTCTGTGTCAGACCGGGATGTGCTGCCCCCTGGTGGAGAACTCTGTGATTGGTGCGCTTGGCTTATAATACTAATAGATTTGTTTTCATATGTTTGGTGTGACGTCTGATATTATTGTTTTATCGTGGGATTCCCATGGGTTCCTGCTAGTATGTATGTATATAACAGAATAAGTGTCACTGCTCTTGTAACTCGTTCACACCGTGTGAGGATGTGAAGGTAAAAATTAATCTTTTCCACTCTTTTTCAGTCCAGCGGTGAATTTGTAACCTATCCAGGGTGTAACACACCTCTCACCCAACGTTGAATAGGGGTTGGGGTAGGATTTCAGAGTAAGCACAGCTTGTTTGGCTGTTGATGTGAGTATTGTTGGCTATATCAACCAGAGGGATGAAATGTTCTTGAGCGCATCAACATGGTTAAATGTCAACGACAATAAAATGTTTTTTTCTCCAGTAAAATCCTTCTGCTAAGAAATTATTCATCGTCTAAACTCAATGTTTTCGCTGTGTCCAACACCTGACCACATTGTAAATCACTGCTGAAGCCTTTTTGTCCTCTTTTTATTGATGCATCAATGTTCTGATGCAGCAGGATGCCACACACCTAATTTAATATCTATTTATTTTATAGTGAGTTGTCCTGGCATAAGAATAATTAACATAAACTCTGGTTATTTATAGACATATTTTTAAAGGGGGGATGCCATTAAATGAATTATATTCTGTCAGTACATCTAGCACCTCTGTTTAAATAATCAAATCAGATATGTAGAGTGCAGCCTATAATTGAATTTACCAAAATTGATTACATTTTCTTGACAGGACATTGGTGGTTCTGATGGTTGCTGAATGTGACAGTCAAGTACACTGCAAGGTTGTCATGTCCTATATAAAATGTGCTTGATAATGTTCACAACCATTATTAAGGTCAATGAATAAACATTCAACAGCTGATGCGTGATATTTTCAAAATAAAAGATTTCAAATAAGTATTTAATGGTGACCTAAATGATAACATAATTCTGAGAGCTGACAGACCAGTCAGGTTTTTTTAAAACTTGCATTTTTTTAAAAAATTTTATGTCAATGTGATTATCTTGTAATTTGACTTTTAAGAATAAACGTGATTTTAAAAATCAAAATCTCTCTTTTTCTCTTCTCTCTCATGTACAGGTTGCATAAATAGCTGATTGCAAAAGCAGCATAGCCATCACCTGTAATGTCATTAGATATCATTCCTACCTCCAAAGAACGGAAGGCTGTGGTACAAAGGGTGATAAATGAATAACAGATGTATGTTACATTTTCATTGTCATCTAGGTGTCTCTTTTATCCACATTAGTTCACCATGGTAACTGCCGCTGCACATTAAACCATGTCCAGGAAGGGTTATGTTTGAGTTCAAGATTAAATTGTGAACAAAAAGTGCTGTTCTTTCACTATTCTATCACTGTTCCATGTTTACTTGATATTTCTTATGCATTTGTAACGTCAAACCTACATTCCTCTATGCCTATAGCATACACATTTATAGAGCATATCATTCATTAAATAGACAATTTGGATTATATATTTATTTTTGGCCCTATTTTGTTGCCAATGTCCAGTTAATACGAATAGATGCAGATGAAAGATCAATTTTGAAAACTGGCATATTCATGTATTTGAATTTAATATAATACCTTTCTCTTTGTTTTACCCAAAACTAAAATGATTTAAACATCTTCTTTTAAAAAAAAAACAGTACCAGACCTAAATGTAATTAGCATGAACATATTTAAATCTGCTATTTCAAGTAGAAGGTTGTACAGCTGTTGTCATAATGAAAGTGTATACAATGCGATAATGAACAATGTGTCTGTAGCATCAATCTTGATTTTAATATTTTCCATATTATAGGGTACAAGTGTGAGTTAACTAAAACGTTAATAATTTTCCCTGTGATTATCTTTGACTGACAGGTTTTGTCGAACCAAAATGGAGAAAGTTCGACTATGTTGAACAGGCTTGATATTCTGCCTCTTTGTTTGAAGCAATATGTATATTAAATAAGGCTGAAGGAAGTGTAAATTTTCCCATTTTTTTATACTTCCTAGTCTGTAGCCTTTTAATGCCTTTTTAGTCTCCCAAAGCATGACTGATTGTGTATTTACTGGAGTATCTATGGTGTTATATCTATTTAATATTTAATGTGGTAACCAAGTCTTTCCAATCACTCTTAGTTATATATATATATTACATCATTCTTAATTACAGAGAAATTGTTGAGGACAAATAATGTATTGGTATTTTTGTCAAGTTGCTCTGCTTTGCTGGAGAGTGCCCGGAGGCGGGGCTAAACTTGTGGGCGGAGTCTCGTCTCCATACTTGTACCTCATCTACATGTTTATTGTTTTAAAATCAAAAGTTTATAGAGGTGTTGAAGGTAGAAATTACTCTGCAACAGAAAATTTGATCCATGGTTTATTGCTGTTTTGTGTTTTTGGAAGGGATGCAGTTAATGTATGATGTTAGATTTTTGGGAAATGCCATTGTCATCTCTGCTCTGTTCTCCTTTTTGTCATGAGCGAGCACTCAGCAGACACAAGGAACAAACTCTCTGTGAAGTCTGTCATCAATATTACATGACATCCATTTACTATCAACGACAAAGTGAAACCACTCAGAGTAGACATGCGTAATATCAAAAACTGTACTTTGAGTGGGTATTTTTTTCTGAAAGGTCTAGCTTGACTCATAAATCTGATTGGACCCCGGAAAGAAGAACAAGGCAAGGCAAGTATAGTTATATAACACATTTCAACAACAAGGCCATTCAAATTTTTTGTATGAGAAAAATGAGAAAAAACAAACTGCCATGAAAGGGATACATGTTTAGAAATAATACATACTGAAATAATAAAAAAGAAATATGAAATATTACGTTAAATGGTGGTCAGGAGGTGCTTCCAGATGACTGGACAACTACAGCTAATGTCAGGGAGACAGGTTCATGCCAAAAAGAGTATTACAGATCCAGTATTTGCTTTGAGGATGTTGATAGAGAAGTACAGAGAAGGCCAGACGGAGCTGCATTGTGTTTTTGTAGATCTGGAGTACATGTGTGTGAATGAGAGGGACCCAAATGGAAGAGTGAGGTTACAGGGAGAAGAGATCAAGAAGGTGGAGGATTTTAAGTACTTAGGGTCAACAGTCCAGAGCAATGGAGAGTGTGGAAAAGAGGTGAAGAAACGTGTACAGGCAGGATGGAATGGGTGGAGGAAAGTGTCAGGTGTGATGTGTGATAGAAGAGTTTCAGCTAAAATGAAAGGAAAGATGTACAAAACTGTGGTGAGACCAGCGATGTTGTTTGGTCTAGAGACAGTGTCACTGAGGAAAAGACAGGAGGCAGAGCTGGAGGTAGCAGAGATGAAGATGCTGAGGTTCTCTCTGGGAGTGACCAGGAAGGATAGGATCAGGAATGAGTACATCAGAGGGACAGCACATGTTAGAGGTTTTGGAGATAAAGTCAGAGAGGCCAGACTGAGATGGTTTGGACATGTCCAGAGGAGAGATAGTGAATATATTGGTAGAAGGATGCTGAGTTTTGAACTGCCAGGCAGGAGGCCTAGAGGAAGACCAAAGAGGAGGTTTATGGATGTAGTGAAAGAGGACATGAAGGTAGTTGGTGTGAGAGAAGAGGATGCAAAGGACAGGGTTAGATGGAGGCAATTGATTCGCTGTGGAGACTCCTGAAGGGAAAAGCTGAAAGGAGAAAAAGAAATCCTAATGGGTCTTGATGGTTAATAATGGAACAACAGGGCAGAAATTAATTTTGGCCCAAATTGCCACAGGTAGTTGTGGGTGGGCAGTGTAGTGGTCTTCATGATGACAGCTCACTTCTGGCAGAGGCTGAGATGGCTCCCCCTTTCATTGCTTCCATATTGTTGTTTGCTCCTCCTGTTTTGATTGCTCTTGTCTCTTGTCCTTGGCCAAGGCAACAGATGGTTAATGCAAGAACTAAAATAGTCTAGAGGGGCACAATGTAACCTTTGAAATATTAATGCAAAGTCCTGTTTTTTAAAAAGTTTAAATTAAAGATTAAACATCATTTTATTGTCTTTTCACTCGGATTATACCACTATACATACTGTACATATACGTGTGTTAGACATAAAAACATACATGCATTGTCGTGTACAGGCCCTTGAAACAAACACACATTGTCAGAATAGGCTGAAATTAGTATCCTTCACAGAATGGACGGAAGATGTATACTGTAGTTGAATAGTCATATACTTCATATACATCCTAATGAATCCCTTAATTTCTCTTCTGACCACATATAAAGAACCATTGATAAACACCACAGCATTCAAAGGGCTAATTATGTTCAACATCTTAATAAAGTCATAGTTCAGGATTGCAGATAGATGTTGCACTTGTATTGTACAGTATGATATTTTTCATAGGTCGATATCCAGTAATTATTTAACAAAATATTTGCTTTTCACATTTTTTTTTTTTTACAGACAAGTCACTCACAATCGAAGTTTATGGTCAGTAATTAGTTATCACAGCAGATTTTCCCTTTTTGATCATATCTGTCCTTTTCTTTGGGCAATCATCCACATCATCAGACAAAGATCCAGCTGCCCAAAGAGGTGGAGCCTTTCGGTTCTTTAGTTTAACTAAACAAGTTAAGTTTTAGTGGAACCGGTCATTTTGCAAGATGCTTGTGGCCATGTCCTGCATATTGGAGTTGAAGACGATGGGGATAGAGGCAGCAAGCCACATCAAAAGTTCATGTTACTTGGATTCTCCATTTTACAAATCTTCCCATTTCCCAGAGAAATGATTTAGTTTTAGGCTGTGCTCTAAAAGAACTCCAGGGAGGACTGCCGTTTGTAGATTTATTATCCAGCATAAAGCTGTCCTGTATCTTGGCAGTCTTGTTGGTGCTAATTAGTTGTAGAGTACATTGGCGTGCTCCTGTCCACTGTTGTGAGTCAAAAGTAAAGTAATTTAATTTATACACAGTCCATTTACCTCTATTTTCACTTCTAACAGGTGCATTTTGGTTTCCAATATATAATGAATTGTAGAAATAGCATAATAATGTTATTAGCTGTCGAGAGGGGAAGCCTCTTACTGCTAATTAACTTTGGCTATGTTCTACGGTCATAGCAGTACAGGTGTGGAAGACCATAGTCACACAGTACTGAGTTAAACAAAATGCTGAAAAAGGGTAATTGAATGCTAAATCTGCAAAAAACAGAGCCAGCAATTTATCAGTACTAAGAAGCCGTTTCCTTTTCCTCACAGTACAAACAAAAGAATATCAGCAGATATATGAAAGCATACATGACAGTCACCAGCAAAAAAAAAATGCATGCATAAATACATAAATAAAGAACTGAAAATCTGGACAAAGAAATTGATTTTTGTGGATAAATGTGCACTTCCCCAGTCTCCTTAACAGTTTTTGAAGAGGAAGCTCTCATTGTCCAAAACCAAAATCCAGTTTATTTAAAATGGAGAAAATGTTTGATGTACTGCAATGAAGAAAAGATGCAGTAATGTTTGGAATGAGCCACAAGACTCATGGTTATGTGAAAGGCTGAATGCTGTCTTGTGTTGCAACATACTTTTAACAGTCCATCAATCAATCAATCCAGTTTTATTTATAAAGCGCTTAATCAATCAGACACAAGACAGACACAAGACAGACACATTTGGACACTTTAGCAAGTGTCCAGATGTGATCTGTCTCTGTTCAGACTGGGTCACATTATCAGCCAATCTGACAAGTTGTCGAAACAATGACATTGGGGCAGAGGCGTCGCTCAGTGCGTGTAATGTGTGAGGTCAAATAATTGGCAACAACAAGAACAACGAAAAGAAGTTTTATTACCTTAGCGTATTGGCAATATCACTGAATGGTAGAGGTGCAGAAAATCTATGACACACCAGACATTGTCAATTTTTTTCTTCCACAACGCTCTGCCTTCTGGCGCCTTCTCTCGCGTCGCGGATATGACGTCACGGTCCGCTATATCTGATCAGAGTATTTGGAGCTGTTCACACTGCAGACGCATCAGTCCATATCCGACACAAAACTACCTCCCAAATGTGGTTTCAATCCTTCCCGCAAAAATCGGATATCATGTGGTGCAGGACTGTTCAGACTACAAACGAGACATCCGATATCAATCTGGATGAGCTAAAAATCGGATATAGGTGACCAGTCTGGACAAGGCGTAAGTGCAGTGCAGTATTTCAGTGCACCTGTTCACAGGAGAACACATCTTCATATTTTGGGGTAAGAACATGACTCAAGATGAAGTGTTCGTCTATGTACCATAAAACATGCCAACATTGTTCAAACTTTCTATCAAATTATTATCATGGCAAAAAAAGTATAAGCCATTTCAAGCAGTGAGTGAGTGACTTGGGTTGTCTGAGGAATAGGGACAATTTTTAAAAAAAGAAAAAAGCACAGCTGAGTAGGACAGGGGCAAGAGTGATTAAAAAATAGTCATTGCTATTATTTTTGCCTGTGTAACTTCTCAGTCATCCATATCGAGGTAAACCAAGAAGAGCAAAAAAGAATCTACTGGACTTGCTTGAGGTTCGATGAAGACATTTTACTTCTCATCCAACAGGCTTCTTCAGTTCTGACTGGCTGGTATAGTCCAGTTACTTATATTCCTGTTGGAGCAGAAAACAAAGGACAAAACCAACCAAGACAGTCAGAGTCATTAAGAGTTAATACTATTCATAAGGAGGTTGTTATCACATGAGGTGTTATGGTGAGCCTCAGCCAGAAGTGAATGGTTATCCTGGATAGATGATGCCTTAATCCTCCTTCTATGTTCTGAGATAGTTGCTCCAAGGTAGAGTTTTACTCTGAACAAAAACCCTCTTCAGTTCTTTTATCTCAGTTGAGTGATGTATCTTCAATGTTGAGGCAATTTGTGGTACGAACAAAGTTTACTTAAGAAGTTCAACAGTTTACAAAGTTTAACAGACACAGCAGCAAACCTCTGATGAAGAGTCCGAAATATTCATTGGCCATGATCTTTAGTGTTAGGGTTAGACCCTCCTTAAAGAATGAGCTAAACATGAGCCTGTGTCCTTTTGTGTTTAGAATATTATGTGGTAGACAACAAACAAAGTTGCGTGCTATTTATATTTGAGTAAGCAGATGCAGTTTATTGTCATTTCCATTGTTCAAATAAATAAATTCCCAACATCCACATAATAATAATGTTATGTGGATAACACCTGAGTAGAACTCGGGACACAAGAAGTGGAGGCCATTGCAGACCACATCAACATGGTGGATCACAATATCAAGTTCACCCGAGACAATTTTAAGAACAACACCCTGCCCTCCTTGGACACCTCCCACCGTCAGCTCAGAGAATTTTCTGTAAACACAAGATTTCCATACATTTCTAACCTGGAAACAAAGTAAGACAGAATCTAGTTTACCCCAAGGACAAAACGCCACGCCACAAACAGAGCAATGTAATGTGCGCTGTTCAGTGAGAACCTACTTCAGGTGCAAAGTAGTGAAGTAATTTGCTCCCACCAATAATAGCATGTTGGACCTGGACAACGCAGACCGCGGTGCTGTCTGCTTTTTTGGATGCTAAAAAAGAGTGTCTAGTTTGTTAGCTGAATACCAGCTCATGTTCAAATGTATTTCTTCATGTTAAGAAAATTCTTTTACCAAGTGTCTTCATTGGTGGTAGCAAGACAAGTCATTGCTACAGTGGAGGCGTGCAGACTATAGAGCCCTGAACAGTTAAAGTAGCTCAGACTCTAAATTAACCAGTACTGCAAGTAAGAGAATAGGAATTGCAATGTTTTAAGGGCCTTGTGGTGGGTGATGGGTACTACATGTCCCTCACTCAAGGGGATCATGATTCCAGAATTGTCCCCAGCAGACAACTCCAAAGTCTTCCTGGCAGTGTTTGAGGAAATTGCCTGGGTGTGGTAGTGACCTAAAGCAGAGTGAATGGGGCAGCTGGTGCCTCTGCTCTAAGGGAAAGCATAACAAGTGGTATTGAGTCTGCCTACAGTGATTGGGAGTAACTACATATGGCCTTCAGTTTGGCAAAGGACCATCTTGCAGACATACAGACACCGTCACCAGTATATCCAGTGCCAGTGCCAAACACAAAAACCCTCTTAGCATCCTCAGGTCAAGCTATTTTCCCCAACACTTCCCCACACCAATCTCCAATAATTTTTTATCTTCATAGGATCCCACGGGTGGAGGCTCTATTCCCAACTAACATGAGGATCACACGAGGCCAGGAGAGTTGGGTGTGCATAAATTACAAATGGTGGCGAAGATGGTTCCTTTCTGACGATCACTATATGCTTTGCTACAAGATATTGGTGAGATGAACTATCAACAGATTGATGGCATATCATCTTCTGATATCTGTTTGTTGGGTAGTAACATCCAGGTTTTAGCCAGTGAAGACAGATGGTTTGACAAAAGGAGTTGAAGATGCCTTTTTTTTTTTCAAATTTGATGGTGGGAATTTCCATTCCAACAATGGAAATGACCACAAACTGCATCTGCTTGTACAAACATGAATAGCACAATGCTTAGTTCCTTGCCTACCACATAATGTTCTAAACACAAAAGGACACAGCACAAAGATCAGACTGATGGTTAGCTCATCCCTGAAGAAGAGTCTGAACAATGCGATGACATCTATCAGTTTTACCTGATCAGAAATTATTGGTGTTGGTGCTGTCTTACACATTACAGTTCCTACTACTACTTGTTGTCTGACACCAATGAAGAAACTGTGTCTATCAGTTTCCTGGTGTGATCACAGTTCATCAGTGAGCGCATGAAGTAAAAAGAGGCAACACATACCTTGGTCCTCAGGAGTTTTCAGTTCACTCCTCAAAATTAATAACCAAGTCAAGAAGTTCCACTGCAGAAAGTTATCACCTGGAAAATCTTTATCTTCCTCATCTTGGCATTATACTACAGTCTTTTAAAGCAGACTTCTGTCCTTTGCTGGTTTTCCTCTGGATACCTGAAGTCTATTGTTTGGGTAATCGGCTCAGAAAAACAGGAAATGAGCTGCATCCAGGTGTGAATTGTTGTGGTTTCTGGGGATAGAGGTCAATACTGTGCATTCTGGTACCATCTCTTTTCCAGTGAAGAAACACTAGGATGTGCAAATGAGGCATATAAAAACATGATTCATCAAAATGGCTCACACTCTTCCACTGCGTCATGATCTAGTCCTGCTGATCATGGGCCCATTGTAGATGTTTTCAGCACTTAACTGGGTCAGTCTGACTGACCAGTTTGCAGCTGCACAATCCCATAGACTCCAAGACTCCAAGCCTTTTAAAGTTCTCTCCCGGTTCCCAGGATTTCTTCTAACACCGAAAACATGTAACAAAGGAGAATTGGTCACTTCAGATTGGTTGTTGGTAGGAGTTTGAGACTGAGTGGGCATCTGTCTTTCTATGTGGCCCTGTGATGTACTGACGACTTGTCCAGGGTGTCCCCCCATCTTTCACTCCTCGTCATTTGGTTAGGCTGTGGCCTAACCCATGATCTGGATAATCGGCTGAAGATAAAATTGTCTCATTTTCAAGAGGATGAATGAATATTCTTAAACATGTATGAATTATGTGGAGAATGACAGTGTGCAGATAGGACTGCAAAACAGCGCCATTGGATCTTATTTGCAGCAATGTCTGATTCTGACCTTTCCCTTTTACTCACATTCACACTTCTGCCCCTAGTGCATACAAAAACTCAATTTCACACTGTTCCCTGGGTGCGACCCCTCTCTCTGTCACGATAATAGACTGAAGTAACTTGATAGTAGTGAGGGTGTAATAAGAGAAACATTGACCTTGACTCTCCACTCTCGCACCTATTTGATTAGTTGTCATCACTTCTGTCTGTCTGTCCATCTCTTTCTCAGCGTCCCTTTCAGTTATGCTGAGTTTTTCATTTCTCTCATCATGGCCTCTCAATGAAGAGGTGGCCTCTACTCTTAATGGTGTGAACTCGTAATTTAACGCTCACAGATTATTAGGATTTTGGTCCTACCTGTCAGGTCTAGACTTTTGACTTTTGTAGCACATTCACTTGCTCTGGTGAATGTGCTACAAAGAAGGAACAAGGAGGAACTTCATAAGCAGTAGGTAGAGATGGTGCAGTTCAGCCTGAAGACTTAAAAAGTACTGGGGCTTTTACAGGGGGCATTTCTGCAGAAATTATTATGGGTTCAACTACCGGTGAAATAGTGGAAGTAGCAGTAAGCTAGTTTGTCCGAGTGAATAATCATGGATGTATTGTAGGTGTTACTTTAAAAGTAACTTGGCTTCACAAAAGAATGTTCCCGTCAATATAATCTCTCTCTATTTCCAAACTGTGACCTCATACATATTGGCTTCCTCCAAAATGATCCAGATACCAATTGACATTGATGTTGAAAAAAAAGTGAACCAGAATCTATAACAGGAGCAAAATCCACCTCAAAAATCATTTAACTGCTTCTTGGCCAAAGACTTATTCTTACTGAACACTCCAAAGTATGTTCCAAAAAGACAGTCAGTTAGACAAACATTGGTTACACCTACTTGTGGAGGTAAGGGGTAATGGACTTACTACAAACCCACTGTATCTTACTTTGTGCCCAGATTATGCATTATTGATCAAGCAAAATAGAGTTAAGTCTACATATTTCTCTAAATGAACTTGCACCATGAATTTAAGACCTTGCACTTTGCATTATATAAATAGAGCTCATAATCTCCCAATCTCTTTGGAAGCCTCCTCCTGTGTGTGAAACTCCAAAGATATGTGGGAGGTTATGGAGTGAAGACGGAAGAAGTAAACGGACACAACCTAGGTGGAGAGGGAGGTAGGAAGAGGTAGACTAATAAATTACCAGTACTCACAGAAGAGATCTTCTGTGGTTTTTATTTTTATGACCTGACACACACATGGCTCTCCAGTGTTGTGTTTGTGCGTGTCTGTTTGTGTGGATCTACTGTATGTGTCTCCAGTGTACCCACTCAGCATTGTGAACAATAATAAACCTCTTTATACTAACACTCAAAGAATTAAACCTTCATCTCATGACCTTCACTATTAACAAAAGAACAGTAAATTTAAATGCTGATTCAGGAAGGAACGGGTACATAGAAAAGAGAAGGATGTAGCTGAGAACAATGAACATGAATACATTTGCGTGGGAGGCTGTTTGGGTTCTGTCAGATTTATATATTGCATATTAAATATACAGATGTGTGTGTTTGTGTGTGTGTGAGAGAAAGAGAGAAAGAATGCATGTGTGAATGTTTGCATGTGTGTGTGTAAAGGACATACCCAATATACCCAACGTTGGCTTGTGGGTGCATGTAACAATGTTTCCTTTTGAATGTGGATATGAAGATATGTATGGTACATTTTGTGTAGTTTTTGTGTGTGTGTCTGTGCGTGCGTGTCGTGTTCTGTGTAAGGTGTATGTAATAAAGGTTTTCATTTGGTTACGAGGCTTCAGAAGGGCCGTCCAGAGAAGCCTTAGATTGGATCTGCTGTGTGTCCGAGGAGAATGGAAAATAACATCAGCAGTCAGGAGAGGAAAGGTGAAAAATAACCTGTCATCACTTCTCCCTCTTTCTCTCTCTCTCATTCTCTTCTTCATGACTGTCCTCTTGCTCACCTTTGGAACATTTTCTCTCTTGCTTTTACTCACACATGGGAAAAAAAAAAAAAAAAAAGGCTTTGGAAATTTTCCAGGTAATATATAACTTCTGTAACATACCAATTTATCTTTAAATTATTTCCTTAAAGAAGGAAATTTACCTTATACCAGTAGGGCTCTTACATGGGCTTGACCTTCGGACAGTACTTTGCCAACTCAGCCAAATCAATTCCAAGAAACCAGGAGGACACTCAGAGATCACACGCTTTCACTAACTGCTGAAAATCTCCCGTTCCACCGCATTACAATTTAATATTGGAATCTATTAACCTCTTGAAATGAATTAATGAAATTCATTGGTTTTCTCACCTTTGTTCACCACCAAAATCCATTTTGTTTCCCTTAATTTTTTTCATATAATTTCAGATTTTGTTTGTTTTTTTGTTTTTTTTTTACGCGTATGAAAAGTCTGTCCATAGGTGCATTTGTTTAGCCACGCCACCAGAAAAGAAAACGTTCTCTTACAGGATGAATGATAATTAATTTTATGTGAAGGGGTTAAAGCAATGCCAGAAATGTGACTGTCAAAACAGTGGGAAGACAAAGGAAAGATGGGACTTCCAAGATGAGTGTGAGAGCAGGAATGAAGGTGGTAAATTATAGAAAAAAAAATGTAGGAGAGGTGAGAAACAGAGATATTTATAGCTGTAAGGCAGGTAGAGCTTTGATAAAGACTAATCATGGTACAGGAATTACATTCTCATAACTAAATGTCAATTCCAGTTGGATCTGTGAAGGCTATTGAGCTACCTATAAAATACAAAATAGATGATGTCCAGTGATGTGTTAATTAGCATTAGTTAATGGATGACATTGTAGCATGAACCATCCAGATGGACACCTCAAAGCCCATCACATCATCGATATTATAGTCATTTGCTCGAGAAAATCAATTATGCCATAACTTTACCTGATACCTCCTATCTAATGATTACCACTATTCAGACACAAATATAAAATAGTTAAATAATCTAACTCTTAATATACCTTGGACGATTATAGACATTTCACTCCGCTCATAGGTTAGCTTGAGCCACAATAATTTCACGCTAAGATTCTCACTATCGGGCCGTGTCATGTCACACAAAAGTGCTTTAAACAGTCTATCAGAGTGTTGGAAAGGGTAATACAGCTAGAAGGTGGTTTAATATCTGTATGGGGAGGGTTCATAAACATTTTAATTATCGTAAAAAAATATGATAAATAGTTCATCGCTATATTGCGGAATCCATTATTTGCATATGGTTCCTGGAACGCATTAACCTCGAGTAACGAGGGCGCACTGTATCTGAAAAAGCAAATCTTAAAAGATAATTCCTTAGTGGGTACATTTTGGGAAAAACGTTACAGCATTTTTAGTGGTTTTCTAGATTAACATACAGATACGAGATTCTTTTTCAGGCTTGGCCAAGATATTTGTGAGTGCTGAGGAGGTCATGAGCGGTGCAGTGATTAACAGAGACATTACTCAGGTTGATATGGAGAGCACAAAACTTCACCTTAACATGTGCCTTTCATCACCCATTAAAAGCTCTGGTTTGGTTTGTTCTAGGACACTTTTATTTGTCTTAGGAGACATGTGAAGGGGGCAGAGACTGAGAAAATGGCTAGAACAAAAAAGTTCTTCATCACAAACTGCTGAAAAGAATGATTTAAATAGTTTTGAAAGGGAGGTGAAAAGTGGGCAGTCAGTGAAATCACTGTTGTATTCACCAGAGGAAGCCACGCATGCTGTAGAACATTTGGTATGCAACACAACAAGAAGAAAAACATGCTGCTTTGCCCAACAGCAGGTAGCGATGCTCAGTTCTTCAGATGGTGTAAATATGTACCATACAGTGTCTACAAAATGAGGAGGAGACAAGGCTATTTTCCATCTTGGATCATCTAAATGAAGGACCTGTCATAATATCATTTGTACATTTCTCTATGTGCGCGTGTGGAGAGGATATTGGTAGTGTTTCGAAAATTCCTTTTTTTTTTATTTATTATTTGTGTGACCGTCTTATATTTGTTTGCACCTGTGTGTGAATATCAGAGGAGCGTGAGGTCTTCTGTTGACTCTGAAGATCGATGGTTGATCTCTGTGGAAGAAGAAAAAGGCCAATCTTCTCCCGCAATAACACTGCTACACTTCAGCTTCATTTGTGTGTGTGTGTGTGTGTGTGTGTGTGCGTGTGTGGGTGTGTGTGTGTTAAAGAAAAAAAAAAAAGCAATATAAAGCATTGTCTACACCTACAAAGGCATGAAATCAAGGCTTTCATCTCTGAAGGACAACATACATGACAACCAGCCGTGGTTTCTTGCTGCATATTTTCTTGTATTTTATTTCCTTGTATATTCACCTGTGTGTCCTCACTGCATTATGCAAGTTTCAAGGACAATTTATTTTAATTATTCACAACTGTTTAGCAGATGTCATGGACACAGGGGTGACAAATATCCCTGAAACTATTGCAGAGATGCTATTCAAATAAAGTCATACAAGTAACAACAATATCTACATGCACTACTAAGAGCTACAGGAAACAAGAGTAGTGGGTTTCAAGAACCTTGTATTCAGCTTGACAATGGCATTGTTTTGATTGTTTATTTGTGTGATAGAAAAATATAGTAAAAATATATATATTTATCTGTCCGTCTGTCTGTCTGTCTACTATCATCTATAAATTGCTCATTGCCGCACACAGGAAGTAGCTTCCAGCAGCTGTTTTCCATTATAATCTCCATGCAGACAGGCCCCTTGTGAAAGGCAGTGCAACCAGTGAACCAACTGGAGACCCTTCACAACAATGAAACCTGGAAATAACAAATGCACAGATACGTTTTCACAATTTTTTGAGGAATTTGGGTGCAATTTGAAATAATCATAGGTCAAACATGCTCACACAAGTGCTTTAAATCCAACATAACTCTGTCCAGGATTGTACTGTCATTAATTAGATAGTGTGTTTCTGGGGTGTGTAGGACCCGGCACATAAATTCAGTTTAGTCAGATTAGATTAGATTAGATTATGCTTTTATATATTTTATACAGTCAACCCTCGGTTTTCAAACATAATCCGTTCCAGAAGGCTGTTTGAAAAGCGAGTTGTTTGAAATCCGAAACTATTTTTCCCATTATAAATGATGTAAATAATTTTAATCCGTTCCAAGTCTAAAAAAACAACTTTTTCTAAGTTTTTATTTACTATTTTACACCATAAACTGCACTGTATACTGTTTACCATGAATAAAAAAGAGTAGAAATACACACTCTGTTTTATTTTAATTTAATAACAGATATCCTATCGAACTTTGAACATGAATGCGCTACGGAGGAAGCATCCTGGACATTCGAGTTCGCTCGACTCCCAAGTGAGTCGCGTTCAGGTACGCTCGGCTTCTTTTGGTTTGGTCGAGAGTCGAATTTTGGTCGAGTTCAGAGACGTAAAATTCTCGGATTTTCTGGTCGAAAACCGAATTGGTCGAGAACAGAAGCGTTCGAAAACCGAGGGTTGACTGTATTTTTATAGTATGTTTCTTATAAAAGATGGCTGAAGTGCTTAGTATGAAGTATGATTGTGTGTTAGCTGCACACCAACCAGCATGTATGGACCGCTTTCTGATAACAGTAAAATAAAGTATGTATATACAGTACAGATGAGGTCATTTACGTCTAAGCACAGAACCATGTAATGTAAAAGCTAGTAAAAATATAACTGATTAATTCAACTGAAAGGAAATTCTGACTACAGTCTGAAATTTCCACTTTTCAACATCTTAAGTGACGTTTTTGACTGTTCCCAGTAACATAGAAACACAGCAGGGCTGGTTCTAGCCAGCTTTATTTGGGGTGGCTTGTAGAAATTTTGGGTGGGCATTTTTAAAAATGGACCAATAGCCCAACAGCCTAATCCAGTGACAAGTACTTCCCATAGCCAATAATTACAAAATATTCAAGGTTGTCTTATGAAAACTGAAAACAAACTCAACTAAACTGAACTAAATGTGTTTGAGGCCATGTGTTTAGATGTTCATCATGATTACCTGTTGGTTGCAGTTTCAGATTATTTATGCTGAAGAACAGCATAAAGAACTATAATAATCCACCAGTTCATAATGGATAGTACAAACACAATTTGTCTGCTGCCCACCCAATCAGAAGTCAGGATGATACTGCTAGATTCTGTACATTTTATTCATTGGCTGAACGAAAACAAAAAAACAAAAAAATTATCTACACTTTCAGTTGGGTGGGCAAGACTCAAATCTGGCTGTGCTGAGGCCACACTGGGCCTTTGCTGGCACCAGCCTTGACCATAGAATTATATTTTATTTTACTAAAGATTTTTTACCATCAATGATGTCAGATCATCCTTTTTTAAGTAAAGTTAAGTTGATAGCATAAGTTGGATCAGACTTTTAATGAAATTATTGGCGTTATTTCAAGAGTTGTGAAGTTCCTAATAGAAACAAATAATTGCTTTTGTTGACTTATTAACTTGATAATCCTTTTTTAAATGTACAACAGGGGCATCTCAGTTTTTGAAGAAGCTGGAGCAATAGACATGTTAGCAAGAAAGATGTGATGTTTGCTTCACCTGCAGTGTGGGGGGATTAGGGTTCAAAATAACGGGTTAATGAGTTGCAAAATTAAACCATTTTGTCTTTTAATGTCCTTTGAGGATTTAGGATGAGCAGACAGAGAAATAAATGAGGGAGACACCACCAAGTTTCCTCCTCTGTAAAGTCCAGACTCGTACGTCTGTTTAGCTCCTTAACTTCACAAATGACTCAAGATGTTTGACTTTGATGTTGGATCGACCAAAGGTAGAAATTAATGTTGGAAAATCAATTGTTTTTGCATAAAATGTGACCTTTACACATTTATGTCATACCGTCACTGCCTCAGTGCTCGCGACTTCACTTCATCGCAGATTTTTGGTAGGTCATGTGATACTGTATACACGCATTCTATTGGCTGACGGCATCCAGAGGTGCGTTACGTTCTGCGAGTCTAGGACTTACGTGGGACACAAACGTGCTTTAAACAGTCTATCAGTGTGTTTTAAAGGTAATACAGATAGAAGGTGGTTTAATGTCAGTATGGGGAGGGTTCATAAACGTTTAAACTACCGTAAATAATAAGATAAATAGTTCATCGCTCTATCACAGAATTCGTTAATCACGTGTGGCTCCTGGAGCAACGAAGGTGCACTGTTTATTATCTTGTCAAATTATATTCTCAGTTGTGTCTTTTTTTTGCATACAAATGGCTGCATCCCCTTCATACTGATAGAACTTTGTTGTCTCACAAAATGTTCTAATTTTATTTTACAAAAAATTCTAGTATATACTGTATATAATAATGAACATTTTTATTTTGCACTAGAAAATATCTCATATTTTTATATATAAAAGTGATTCTTTCTAAATGAAATATATATATATATATATATATATATATATATATATATATATATAACCCGTGGAAATTCCACAATAAAACAGTAATATCAGACTTCATACCAAACATAGGAAAAGAATAAATAGCTACCTTGTTCTATGGAGCTAATGCTACACTGCTAACGTGGAGAGCTCCAGCCAAACAACAGCCAACTGATGCTTCGACACTACGTGATGTCATGAATGCTAGCGCATATTCCTTCTAGATTACTTTACTACCTGAACACTGATTTCTACATTTTTCTTGAGTAAATGAATAAATGAATGAATAAATATATAAACTTTGCGACTCATACAGAAAGAAACAGCTGAACAAATATCCAACTGTCAGCGTGTTCATCAACGCGTCTTCGACGTGGAGCCGTTATTCGTCAGAAAATATCCGGTTTTAACTCCGTCCATTCTGTGTGTGCATGTGGACTCCTGACTTCTACACTGAGACGTCCCACTGCTTTTTGTGAGCTGTTTTGTGCCCCTGCAAGGTGAGACCTGTGACCCTCAGCCAATATGTATTTCATCATGTTTGAGATCAAAATTCAAGGGTAAGACATGAATGGGCTTAGCCTCACTGAGCCATTGCCAGAACACAAACAGAAGCATTTATGGAACAGTCACAGGTGCAGTTTTCAAAAGACGCCCATTTGCGACTAAATAGGACATTTAGCACAGCACATTTCTCCACATTGTATAATTTTGGTGCATCTCACTTGCTCCCACCAGATGAGCCATCTAAAATGCATCCAAAAAGAAGTAATTAATCAGTCCACTCCAATAAATATCCATGCTCTGGATACTGAACGGTCTCACGTCCGGGCTCTGTAATTATGGATCATCTGCTCATGGACTCCCTATGAGAGAGAGAGTGATTGATAGATGTTCCATTAGAACATATACATATACAATATATTGACATCAATATGTTTTTATCATGCTGACCATGATAAAATGCACTGAGGTCATTTGAAGCCTCAGTGCATTCATAGCATATTAAAAAGGATCCAATTGAATGTGAGGTATGTATGTTGATCTCTCCTTTCCCTTCATCTTTTAATCCTGCTGCACTAAATACAGCGGTACCTCTATTTACGAAATTAATTGGTTCTGGAAGAAATTTCGTAAGTAGAAAATTTCGTAAGTAGAAAATTTCGTAAGTAGAGACATGTTTTCCACGCAAATGTCCTAATCCGTTCCAAGCCCCCCAAAATTCATGCATAAATGTTTTATTATGCATAATAATGCATCAAAACATGTAACAAATACATGTTACGATTAGATTATTACACAATAAATGAGAGTTGTGCATAATGTAAAAAACAAAGAATAGAGTAAAGAATAAAAATGATGGTCATTAACCTTTGAACTGCTGTCCTCATTGTTTTTTACCCTCTTTGGTTCATGCGCTCCTGCCTCACCATGAACAACAGAGTGAATTCCAGTCCTCCTTCTGAACTTCTCCAACCACCCACGCCATGCCTTAAACTCCTTAAACTTCCTTTAGTTTTAATAACGTGGTGATTGTAGATGCATTACGGCCATATTCTTTGGAGAGATCAACCAAACGCATCCCTTTTTCATGTTTTTCTATCATCTCTTGCTTTGTTTGTACGGACAAAAAAACTCTTTTCTTCATCTTTTCTTTTCCTCTTTTCTTCGTCACTTTCTTGGGGTCCATAGTGAATACTCTAAAAGTTAATATATTTACGTAAAACTATCAGAACACCTCAGGGGTCGGGGGCCGAATGACGAGGACGCTGCATAGACACCTATCTAGCTCCACACAGAGGTCCCTCTTAGCCAATGGGATGCCAGGATGCTAGGTAATAGCCAATGGCAGAGCAGAATGTTGCATTCAGGAACCTTTGGGAGCTGCGAGTATCAGCCTGTATTTTTACCTTTCCTAACTCGAAATTTCTTTCGTAACTAGAGGCGATATTTTCCTGTTGAGGCGTTTCGTCAGTAGAAAATTTTGTATGTAGAGACATTCTTAAGTAGAGGAACATAAGAATTTGTATGTAGAGGAACCACTGTACATAAGAAGTTAAATCCAGAAAGACAATTTTACAAATAGTAACCACAGTGAAGTGTGGCCGTCGCTCAACATGGGGAAGACTGAGGGTGATGGAGAGATGGTGAGAGCCAGAATGGGAATACTGGGAGAGAACATGTAAGGTATGGGGAGGGTAACTAAGAGCTTCGAAGGCAGATGCCACTGAAAAGAGCTATTTAAAAGCAGAGTGGAGAGGATGGAACCAATTCAGCTAGCACTTACCGGCAGGTCACATGCTGTTAATGGAAAAGATGGAGTGATGGGTAGGAGGAAGGAAACACTGGAAATAGAGGTCAAAGGTCTATTGAGTGTTGTGATGGCTCGCAAAAAAATTGTCTAAATTGCAGCAATAATTAAAAATATGCCAAAAAAAGGATAAACCACAAAAACTTAGTGACTCTTGATCAGAGTAAAATTAAGCTGACATTGAGAAATTAAAAAGAAAAAGACATTATAGGTCCAAGATTTTGAAGGCCTTTGATTTCAATGACCCCTGATTGTAGTTCCACTATTCACATTAATGGTTTGGTTCAGAGGAGTCAACAACTTTATAGTGAATTATCACGAGTCATAGTCCCGCGATGAGCTGGTGTCTTATCTGGGGTGTAACCTGCCTCTCACCTGTAACAAACTGAGATAGGTTCCAGCAGACCCGTGACCTACAATGGGAAAAAGCGGCTGTAGACGAGGTGATTGCAGTCATAAAATAAATCTGCCATTCAAAAGAGTTCCATAGTGGACTAGAACAGGTCAGATTACACAAGGGGGAGTGTTATATTTGTTACTTTTAGGTCCGATTTGAAGAAAAAAGTGTTGATCTGCTTGCATCAACTTCCTCTATTTGTTGAATGAAAATGATCTTGGATTTATAAGCCATAAATGAACAGTTTGAACCAATACAAATCAACAAGAAATGAAAAAAAAAAAAGCCTACATTTTACAGTGCACATTCTGGCCCCTAACGTGTACCCCTTCAGCCTCCGAGAATCCGACAACGAGATTGAATCTATTATGAAGTACAAGGAAATATTTTATAGGGCATTGTCCTTCTTTCAAAATAATACAATTTGAACAATATAGAAACTATACTAGTATTTGAAACCTTCAAAATCTGTCTTCCTTCTTTTATTGAGTCTTTTTTCATTTGGTTAAGTTATACGAGGATAAAAGGTTACTGAAAGCAGCGGAGCACTCCTGGGCTTTAATATTTTACACATCTGTGCACAACGACTCTGCAGTGGTGACACAGATTCCATTGCATGCAAGAGATGGGACAGAGGTTTGATGAAAAAGAAAATTGAGCATGACTTGCTGGACACTATTCATAATGCAACACTACAGGTACATACTACCAGATGATGTCCCTGATGTCGCCGGAGAAACATATCTGTTTCTAACTCTAACTAATCAGTGAGTGTTGCAGGGGTCAAAGCATGCAAAAACATATCCGACCAACTTTATCGAATAAAATTGGCTGCCGGTTGGACTTTGACACTAAGTACATCCTGAAAACAGGCATAAACCTGTTGTAGGTGGATTGCTAACGCGGTTGCAGTGTTTTACCAAAAGGGGCTACATGTCCCAGCGACGTTCCGGTCACAGTCTGTCGTCCTTCTTCACTGTGAAAAATCACTGATGTGATGTGCCAGGAAGGATGACAGCTGTGTAAAGCCACACACGCTTACACCTGTCCACTCACATTATAACTTCAATTATTCCCTGAAAATACAGCCGCAGTTCCCACTGTCTGTCAGACTTTCACCCTGCGTTTAAAACAGAGTCACATGTAGAGCTTTTGTGCTTTTTTTAAATCATATATCTGTTTTTTGTTTTTTTTAACAGAAAGAGTGAGGGAGTGAGACAAGATAAAGCACTGGAGGTACATCACTGTACTGATGCCATAACTCTTCCTACACCACCTGTATCAGCAGTATGCTCATGTCGCTACTGTTTTTATAAATGACATAACGGTCTAAAACTTCATCTAGCAGCACATGGACTTTCAGCAGCTGTTACATCCCGTGAAGCGGTGATGTATTGTAATTGTCAGTGTTTGTGTGTCCGTCTGTCCGTTCACCAAATATCTTCACAACCGCTGCAGATAGAACTAGGCAGTCAGCGACTGAAACATCCTGCGACGCCCTGACCTACTTCCATAGGTCAAGGTCATTAATGAAAGACCAACATGTAACTGGTGCATTCTATTTGTCAAGGTTGTGATCTAATTTCCACCCCCTTGCCTCCCTGAATATAACTGCTTCTGTTTCGTCTCTTATCTTATCCGGTTCCTGAGATATGTGCAAAAATATCTCAGTATAAAAAATATCTCAGACCATAGATCAAAGCTAGTGCTTTAATAATATTTTAATATCATTTAATAATATTTTAATAATAATATATTATTATTAATAATAATATATTATTATTATTAATAATAATAGTGATAATATCAACAACAATAATAATAATAATCACCATAATAATCATAATAATAATAATGGTTGTTTTTAGTGATTATTATTGCCAAAGGTTACTCAAGACATGTTTTAGCCAGTGTGCTGCTGCAATCTATTTCATTTCTCATCTATTTTCATTTCAAAGCTTCACTTTGTTTACATTTTGATCATCAAGAAAACTGAGTAACAGAAGAGACGCCCTGAGGAGTGGAAGGATTTGCAGATAAACAATTTTTATTTTTATTTGCCAAATGGAAATAACAGTCTACAGAAGAATAACTGAAAAAACTGGTGTTGCTAAAAATAGGGCATCCGCTGGAATTTTTTTTTTTTTTAATGTAAAGAAATCGAAGCAAGGAAGTGAAGGCTCACAGCAGTCACAGTGGGTCTGACCAATGTACATTAAGCAGTCTGACCTGCTAAATGTCATCCGGGCCCACAGACCTGTTTATTCCTGCACTGCAGCAGAAAAGGACTCGGTGACCTCACTGCTGGAGGGTGGGAGCCGATACATAATGTAGGCAGTAAACCAGTGGAGCAAAGGTAAATCACAGGTAACTCATATGATACGAGCTATAACAGCAGTCAGTGTTACAGCTGAAAGCAGAGTTAACCTAATGCTAATGCTAATTGGTAAACACGTTGATGCTATAATTGATTCATGGATAGAGAACTGGATGAATTCATGTCGTTGTCACGTGCACTGACATTTATTCTGTATGCGTAGTGATTTCCAGCTCAAACGGACCACACAGACCTGCCATTTTTTCCTGATGCAGCAGTGTCAGTGAGAGATCACTTGGCGCTTACAGTTGAGATGTGCCCATCTTTACAACAGCCTCGCATCTGACCATTGGATGCTGATCATAAAATTACTCAGAGCAGATGGCAGAAATGCAAACTGTGGATCTTTTAACAAACTAATTTAGGCCAGGTATCTGGTTAATGGCAGTAATTGACTTTAAACAGGGTGGGGATGCTGGCTTGTGTCAGGGAAAGATTGAATACTGTGGTGAAGACCGGTGAGAGCTGGTCAGCACAAGCTTTAAGTAGTGGCATCGAGTACTCCATCAGGTACTCCATCAGGTACTCCATCAGGTACTCCATCAGGTACTCCATCAGGTACTCCATCAGGTCCAGCCACTGACGGAGACGTGCTACATGTAAGATGGTCCTCCACACATCTCTTCCTGGCCTCCTTGACATCTGTGACACCACTCCTCAGGGTTTAATGAGGTTTGATTATTAATAATTTGGTTTCTTTACTAAAGAAACAGAGAGAATTAGTCATACCAAATACATTTGCCAGCAAAATTGTTAATGTTGTTTACTTTGTTCAGTAAAACTGTGGCATCCATGCATTTATTCTCTCTGCCTAATGTCATGAGCCTGTATTTGTAGGAACATTTTAGACCCCCCCCCCCCCCAGGCAAAGGGGGGTTGATTTCCTTGACCTCAAATGATTGCATCTTTTGACTAAACACATAAGAATTTGTTTTGTGTTTAACCCTTAAGTGGTATTTGAGACTATGGGATTTCAATTGACAGTTTACTACAAGAAAGATTATACGCATATGTACATAGTCTTTGTTCATTTTCTCTGATGTTTGTGTTTCCTCAAACAAAGGGTGATAAAAAATAAGTAAAAATCTAATTAAATTGTAATCTACCTCCAAATAAACAATTATTTCTCTATTCACATTTCCATTACTATTTATTTATTTATTTCAAATACATACATACATACATACATAAATATTTACATGAGTTTATTTTTATATATGTTGTTTAGAAAAATAAACTGTGTTTATAGAAATTAACTTTTAGCATAAAAACAATAACTTCTACTTATAAATGTATATGATGAACAAATTATGTTTCTATCTTTCTTGGAACTGAACAGGCTGTACCTTTTACTAAACCCTATATTATTATTGTGATTAACTAATAAAACAAGGAAAAATTGAACTACTAAATGTTTAAATTGTTCAAGGATAGAGGTGTTTTAATGCCGTACAATTTCATAAGCATGAATACTGAGTTGGGATATTGACTTTATCGTCCCAGTGAGCCTTAGTGTCCAAATTATGCTTTTTCTGCAATAGAATGGTATGACAAGCTAACGTTGTATCAAAAGAAAAAGACAAGAAAGAAAACTGAACCATACATACATGTAAAACATACATTTTGCTTAATATTTTCCGCTCGGGGGGGTGAAAGTAAAAACATTGCAGCAGCAGTTTTATTTTGCTCTTTCAGGGTGGATGTTGTGTCTCTGCTGACGTGAGCTAATGAATTTTAATACTTTTAAGCCACTTTAGACTCATATTAAGACATGCATTTACAAACTGACAGATCATTCTGAATCTTTTGATGAGTCGAGTGGCTGTTTATTGATGTTTTGGTCTTTATCGGGAAAAAAAAAATCAATACATGTGCTGTACCTTCTTATGCCCCCACTTCTTTTTTTTTTGCATGTTTCGTCTGTCTTTCATTTTTCTTAATTTTCCCTCATGCCCTTTCCCATTTCCTTTATATTTGTTACTATATCATTCACCCTATACAGGTACAGTTAGTGGTTTTCCACATTCTTCTTCTCTCTCCTGACTGTATGTGTGATGGTGGTTGAACTTTTTTTCTGAAGGGAGGGGCAGGTAAAGGTCAAAGCTGACAGCCTTTTAGCAGTGCTGCCAACAGTGCACAGGAAGAAAAAAAAAAAACAGACAGGCAGGCAAACAGGGGGGAGAAATGTGTGGAGAAACAGGCAAAAAGAATGAGAAAGATGGATGGCTGATGGGCGGAAGGGGTTAGCTAAATAGATGGCGAGATGGAAGATGAATGGATGGGAGACAAGAATAAAGAGCAGACCGGCTGCACGGGGCGGATGGACGGACGGACTGTTGGGGAGATTGACATTTTATCTTTATCAATCTTTCAAAACAAAAAAAAAAGCATATAATAATTAAGACAGTTATATTTTCATGGTGATCACACCTTATCTCTTAAATAATATATTTATATTCAAAAAGCATTATGTAACGATCTGTAACGATGTTAGGGAGGATGGAGGGCAGATAAAATATGCAGGACTTCAGTTACTATAGTTTTTGTCCATCACCACAGTCTGCTGTGTAGATATGATTTGGCAATAAATCCTGTTTATTCCACATTTCATATTTATCAGTAACTTCTATCACTGTAATATCTTCCACCTATTTAATATAAATCTATCTATGTATCATCTATAAGTTGCTCATTAGGGCGCAACACAAAAGTTGCTGCCCGACACTACTTTCCTGCATGAATATAGGCCCCATATACAGTATATATACTGTATATGTATACGTGTGTGTGTGTGTGTGTGTGTTTATTAATTCCCCAAGGAGATTAATAAAGTACATTTTTCTTTTTAATTTTTCTTTTAATTTCTTTTCTGTGATTCTTGTTCTTTTATGTTTCTGTTTTATGTCGTTTTTTTGTCCGTCAATCAAAACAGCATTTCTAACTTTGATTTTAACTTTGTGTTCGTTGCTACATGTCTGATTGCATGAACGGCACATGATAAGCAGTGCCTTCAGGTTCCTTAAGTATTACTCCCAGGTTCAAAAATGTGCCACACATTATAACAGCTTTGCAGGATGTCCCACACACACACACACACACACACACACACACCCTCATTTGTCTAAAATAAATAAATAAATAAATAACTGCTTCCATTTAGCTTCATTTGTTCTGCTATCAGAGATGTTGTAGCAGGAACATAGACGAGCCACATCCCACAAATGGCTCCCCAAGGAAACGCAAGAGAGCAAAATACAAGGTGACATGTCTAAAACTAGGAAATATGGACAAGAGGGTTAAATCAGGATCTATGAACAGGGTGGGGGAGAAACAAGGAAATATGATCCAGGGAGTAATGCAATGAGGCGAGGAGTAATGGAGAAATAAAGAAAGGGTTGAGTGTGGCGGGCATAACAAAGATGAGAGAGGAATAGAAAAAGAAAAGCTTCTGAGCTCAAAGGGGGGGACAAACAGATGGGGGGGAGAAGTATAAGAAGGAAGGAGGAAAGGTTGCAATTAAAAAGCTCTGTGGTCTTGCTGGGACAGGTGTGTGTCTCTTTGTCTGTGCGTGTGTGTGTGTGTGTGTGTGTGTATGTGTGTGTGTGTGTGTGTGTCTGTGTGTCTGTGTGTGTGTGTGTGTGTGTGTGTCTGTGTGTGTGTGTGTGTGTGTGTGTGTGTGTGTGTGTGTGTGTGTGTGTGTGTGTGTGTGTGCGTGCGCGTGTGTGTTTGTTCAGGATGACAGCATTTACAAACAGGAGGAGACAGATGGGAGACACTGACTGAAGTGACACTGCATCACTCCTGTCATCATCTGAGAGTCAGGGGGCACACCACACACACACACACACACACACACACACACACACACACACACACACACACACACACACACACACACACACACACAATAACTACAAACCCAGTGTATAAAGAGAAAAAAGGGAGAGCAAAAGGCAAGACATGAAGATCAGAGCAGGGGAGCAATGTGTCAGTTCACTGAGAGTAATGAAGACAGAAACGACTGACATGAACATCATTAGGTTGGGACGACCAGTTCCACGGCATCAACCAATGTTATTGCTCCAAAGCAGCTCTGCTTTTATGTTTTCAGAGACACCAAATGATCACTCACAGATTTGTGGTCTCCTGTTTTGAAGCCTCGTATTGGACATTGTGACCATCTTCTGCTTAATCCTGAGTTGGACAAATTTAAACACAATAGTGAACCTCAAAAGGATTGCTTTAACTTCATTGTGATTAGATCTGTTTGTGTCAGACTGTACTGTACTGTTCGGAGTAACCTCCACTATAAAACTGACACAATGTAAACAGTGGTGATAGAAAGAATAACGCCATGCCATTGAAATTGTTGGTCAACTGGTGCTCTTCCATAGATGGGCATTCCTTCTATGGCATGATCATAATTTCAGTAATAATAATAGATAAATAGATAAATATAGTGCTTTTCAAGACACTCAAAGATGCTTTACAGTGGATCCTTTATTCATTCACTCCTCATTCATACTTGGTGATGATAAGCTATGTATGTAGCCACAGCTGTCTGAGGCAGACTGATGCAAACATCTGGACGATCTGCTGACGATATCACTGAGTGATATTGTTGGGGGTCAACGGGAGCTACGAAAATGGATGGCTCCATCAGCAATTCGCTTTTTCTTAAAGGCTTGTCACCCAAGGAGCTCCACAAGGCTATGGAGGCAATACTAGGTACTGTATGTCTGGCATAGCTAGACTTTCCCTTCCTAAAAAATTTGACTTTTTTGACAGGGATGATGAGATAATTACATTGTCTGGAGGTCCATTTTCTGCAAAGAATGCATTCATATTTTCCACAGACATGGAGCTGTGTTGTTGTAGCGGAATAATAATTGTCTTAATCGTCTCCTGATGACCAGTCATTGTCTAATGAGAGGCTGTGATAAATGCAGGTAGACCCTTTCTGAGCCTCTCTGTTCTTGACAGCAAGAGCACCTCTACTTCATGCTCCTCCGTCTTCTGGACCTCCTTGGTGTCTCTGTTATTCCTGTAGTGATTTTACATTGTTATTGATCATTTAGGATCAGAATACGAAATCAGAAGAAGCTTGTTGTAGTTTGGACATTTCTTTTGTTGTTTATAACTTTATTTTGAGTTGGGTGTTTTTTATCACAGATTTTTCTGAAAAATGTAAAATTTAACATGTAAATCACTTCAAACGTCTAATTTTATTTAATATTTTATTTAATTAGCTTGCACACATAGTTTAGCTGCTGAGACAATAGCAGGTGAGTACTTTGCTGTTCTGTAATTTGTTTATTTCAGAAATTGTGCTTTACATTACAATTAAAAGTTTGTAATTATTTTCTTTTCAAATTCGCATGACATGACTGTAATCTTTATCAAGTTTCTATTTAGTTGTGTTGGAGGGGGGGTCCCACATTCCTACTGTGGACACAAGAAATAAACAACGTGAGCCTGTCCAGAAACACAGCTGTG
Organism: Antennarius maculatus; assembly: GCA_013358685.1. Taxonomy (NCBI): domain Eukaryota; kingdom Metazoa; phylum Chordata; class Actinopteri; order Lophiiformes; family Antennariidae; genus Antennarius; species Antennarius maculatus. The sequence goes on along the minus strand of CM023611.1, from coordinate 24,310,506 downwards.
CACTGAACTGAAGACCCCCCTACTATCTTAAAATCAGAAGCACAGGCTTTATGTGGCACTTGGTGGTTTGACTCAACTGTGTGTGACAAGAGCACAGATTCTATACAGCTGTTCATTTTTCTGCAGAGTTGATGAAAACTTTTGCATTATGGAGGAGGTGCTTGATCTCAGGAGTCTAAAGGGCACAACAATGGATAAAGCCATTTTTGAAGCTGTGTCAGATGCAATTCACAAGATGAAACTTAAATGGGACAAGTTGTGTGGAATTGCATCAAATGGGGCTGTGACAGGAATGAGCAAAGCAATGCTTTCAATGATTTCTTCCAAGGTGTGAGCCAGTAGGGGTAACTGTTAAATTGGCACTATCATCCACCTAGTAGCTCTTTGTAGAGACTGTTGGCCAGCTTAACAATGTCACAAACTCAGTTGTGAAAACTGTCAAATAATTCAATCATGAGGGCTCTATCACAGAGAATGATTGGCAGACATATCGATCATATTGATCACCTTATCAAATAGAGCCAGCAAGGCAAAGACCAGTTTGTACCACAACTTTACGTGCACATACAAGAATTCTGTGGCAAACGTTATCTCTTTGAAATAAGTGTCTGCAATCGAATCTATTATGGCGGAATTCAGTCATAACTTCCAAGACTTCTCTATCATGAAGAAAGAAATAAGGAGGTTCTTGAGTTATTTCATTATGAGTGCACAAGAGGGGGAAGAGAGTATGCAATTAGAACTTACTGAGATGCACTGTGATGACTCTTTGAGTGCAACATTACCGTCTCTCTCTACCCGACTTCTACCAGAACTTGGAAAAAGACAAGTTTCCTCTGATGTGACGCCACACAAAAAGAATGACTCAGTTTTGCTCAACATACATATGTGAGTAGACAGTTTCTCTGTTAGCTCTGAACAAAAGCACACTGAGAACCAAAATGACTGGCAGCCATCTGTGATGTCCTTCTCCACCACACTGACTCCAGACTTGCCAGCTATCCTTCAGTGCAGATGTAAGCGTGATGGACAGCTCTGGTCAGCCAACTGGGTATCCCCAAGCAAAAACTACCTAAGTCAAGAAAGTCAAAATTCTCAATGGTCAACCTCTTGCACAGGTAAAACATTGCACTACACCCATCACCTTGAAGATTCCTGGCAAACACAGTAAAGAAATCTCATTGCATCTTGGGGTCATATTATTTTGGGTTATCTCTGGTTAGTCAAACATAATCCTCACATTTCGTGGCCTGTTAACACCATCCTGGGGTGGGGCAATGTCTGTTTGTCATACTGCTTGTTGTATACCTTACCACCAGGTTGGTTTGTGGAGCATCAGGAGGAATTCACAGATCCGCATGCAGTGCCAGCCGAATACTTGCATCTTAAACCTGTATTCAGTAAGTCTCATACCGCAACTTGTCCTCCCCACCACCCATACGATTGTAGTTTTGACCTTCTACAGGAACATCCCCACGTACGGGTAGGCTGTAGTCACCGACAACCCCTGAAATGCAAGCTATGAACATGTACTGTATATCCCTGTAGTTTTGTCTGCAGGCCATCCAGCAGGTGCAGGGTTTGTTTTTGCGGAAAAGACCATTACCTCAGGCCTTGCACTGACTTTTGAGGTCTCAATGACGGGACAGTTACGAACTGACATCTGTTACCATTAATCTTATCTGTGTTTGAAAATTTGCTGGGAGCAACCATTTTCTCCTAATTAGACCAATGCAACACATGTCACCTGGTGTCAGTTCATGAGGGGAATGAGTGGAAGATTGCTTTTAACATGCACAGTGGATATTTTGAATATTTAGTTATATTATTTGGCTTAATGAATACACTGCTGTCTTTCAGGCCCTTGTTAATGATGTGTTGGGAGACATGATTAACTCATTTGTCTTTGTATAACTGGATGACATCCTGATATACTTCAAGTTTCTATAAGAATATGTGCGATACGTAAAGAGGGTTTTGCAGCACATACTGGAGAATAAATTATATGTGAAGGCTAAAAAGTGGAGATTGACACTTCCAACGTCAAGGCAGATCCAACACTGCATCAAGACAATGAAGCGTCTATCTCCAGGCAAGCAAGGTGGGCCCTTTTCTTTTCATGGTTCAACTTCTCACTTTCTTACCATCCAGGTTTCAAAAATGTGAAGCTATCTAGTCTATCTCTTTTAGATGTTGTGTCAACGTGATAATTTTGTAATATGGCTTTTGTGAATAAACGTGAATTTTAATTTTAAATTTTAAAAATTAAAAATCAAAGTATCTCTCTCTCTTTCCTGTCCCTATCTACATTGTATTTCTTTTCCACCCAACCGGTCTAGGCGGAGGCTCGCCCCCCAGAGTCTAGGTCCTGCCCAGTTTCTTCCTCAATGAAAGAGTTTATCCCTACCGCTGTCGACCTGGGGGGTTCTGTTGGGTTTTTCTGTCTGTAAAAGTGCTTTGAAACGTCTGTTGATGTGATTCAGTGCTTTGTAAATAAAAGTTGATTGACTGATTGATTGATTCTCAGTCTGTCAAAACAAAAGGTACAACTCCATCGTTCTGTTGCTCCACATTACCAGACGAGGCACCTGGTTGTCTTCCAAAGATCTTCCTCCCTGGGTAGTTTCCAGGAAGTTGGCCCTCAGGTTTGTTGGGGCATTTCCCATCTCTAAAATTATTAACCCATCTGCTGCTCATTTTCAGTTATATTGGACCTTTCAGGAGAATCCATACCACTTTCCATGTCTCACATGTTAAGCTAACCCTAACCCCAACCACAACCCTCCACCTCCACTCCAGCTCATTGATAGTGAACAAGTATACACAGTAAAAATATTCTCAAATATCTAGAACAGGGGAGGGGTCTCCAGTATTTGGTGAACTGGGAAGGCTATGGCCCAGAGGAAAGGTTTTGGGTTTCTGCCAGGGACAACCTTGAACCCACAATCATCAGGGAACGAACTATATTTTTTCTGATTTTGGATTAAACCTCTCTGTTTTGCCAGAACCTTGCCTTTGCCCTGTAATCCTGCATGTGGGTCTTCTGGTTGCATGACACTTATATTCCCACTTTACACAGGGCTGTGGACGTAGATCTCTATCCTGTCTAAGAACCAATGCTATTTTGAGAATGTGAGGTTAACCTCTTTTTAACAAAATAATTAAAAATCCATCGAAAATTGTGATGTACATTGTTTTCTTTTATCATTCAAGAATATTGAATTGGATGCTTCCAGTGCATCTGGGTTAGGCACCAGTAACCCCCGTCACCCACAGAAGCAGAAGAATGAGCTAAGAAAATGAATGAATGAATGAATGAATGAATGAATGAATGAATGAATGAATGAATGAATGAATCAGGCATAACTTACCTACCTTTGACTGATTTTGTTAATGTTAACTCTAACAGTGGACCAGCCTTTGGTATATTTTTTCTATATATGGTCCTCAGTGGAAAAATTTTTTCCAATTAGGACCAGTCTTATATCCCATGTCATGTACTTACAGTAGCAGTCACCCTTCGTAGATATGATACATAGCTGAATTATGACCATGATCAAATTGGAATTTATGAAGATTATTGCTCATATGAGTGTGGTGATTGCTGCCTTCCTTACAATACTATTACCATAGCACAGATTTGACAACAATTTGTGTATGTGTGCTGTTTTGGGGGACAGATTCATTTGCACTAGAGCTGGATACAGTTCACTCATAATGTGAATTGTTAATAAACCAAATTGGAGTAAAAAGCGTCCCAAATGAACAAAGATTATTATAATATGAATGTCGCCAAAGTTTAGCAGTTAATGAAATACTTTTTTAATTTCTGTTATAGTCTTGTCCAGGTATGGCACCATATATGATTTGTACAAAAATAATCCATGAAAAATCACATCTTATAATCATGCATTCCAAAGTTACATTTCAAAGTATAAACAAAATAAAGTCCAGCAAGAAATCCACATCTCCTCTAAATGTCCCATAGCAACAGCTTTATAGATACTCTGACAAAAAGAATCAGAGAAAATGTAGAACCAATGAGCAAATGCTAACACAATAACACGAGCCACTTTCAGATTTCTTTTGTATGTGCAGTGAGTTTTAATCATGATAAAACATTCAATTTCTAAGCAGCTTCTCGTCCAGATAATTTATTTTTTAGTGCCAGTGGGATCTCTGGATGGATACCACTGGTACACTGTTATTAGTTACAAAGATTACTGATATTAAATTCGGCCCTATATTTATCAAAAATCTCAGAAACATCCTCCTTCAACACAGTAATCATCCAAAACAGCCTCTCTAAACCTTTGTACAGTAGCAATTCAAGGTACTGTCTCGCTTTTCAGGTGTGTCATTTAACCACATTTAATGTTGCTGACACTATAAGTAATTTGTATAAATTTCAAAAACAAATAAAAAAACATAATGAAAATGCTGATCGTTACCTGCCCCTTACACAGTAAAACTGTCACGTCCTTTACAAATGTCCCATCACAAATTAGCATATCTTAAATTAATGTTAATAAAATATTTTTAAAAAAGGGGGGTGGCAGTGGCTCAGTGGTTGAGCGGGTCGTCCAATGCTCCAAAATCGACGGTTCGATTCCCGCCAAGTCACTTTGGAGTGTATGTTGACAGGGGAAGGCATCAGCTCACCTCCCAAGCACTGCCGAGGCGCCCTTGAGCAAGGCACCGTCCCCTTTACAAGTTAGTCATTAGAGGCGCACCATGAAAGCGCTGCGCGCCACTCTACCTCACCCTCACCTGCATGCCCATAGGCCCCCTGTGCGTGTGTGTTACGGGCCTGTAAACACTATATATAAATTCATACAACGGTGGCGCAGTGGGTAGCGCTATTGCCTCACAACACGGCGGACCCGGGTTCGAGTCTCGCTCTGTGTGGAGTTCGCATGCTCTCCCCGTGTCTGCGTGGGTTCTCTCTGGGTTCTCCGGCTTCCTCCCACCTCCAAAAGCATGCGCTTTAGGTTGATTGGCCGGTCGCACATTGACCGTAGGAGTGAATGTGTGTGTGAGTGGTTGTTTGTCTCTGTGTGGCTCCGCGGTACACTGGCGTCGTGCCCGGAGTGTCCCCCACCTCACGCCCTGAGACTGCCAGGATAGGTCGCAGGTCGCTCCCCGCGACCTGTGTAAGCAGATTAAGCGGGTTCAGAAAATGACTGACTGACTGACAACTACTAGAGTGGACTCCTAATTTCCCTTCGGGAATTAATACAGTTGACAAAATTTAAAAAAAATTAAGCATATGACTGAATAATTTTCTACAGTTTTAATGTGCATTACATTATACCCCTGTAGACCAGTGGGCTGCCATGTGGGTGGGGGTGATGACAGGGGGTCATGACGGACCAGACCCAGGCAGCAGAAATCTGGCTTTGGGGTTGTGGAATGTCACCTCACTGTTGGAGAAGGAGCCGGCGCTTGTGTTGGAGGTGGAGCGTTACCAGTTGGATCTGGTGGGGCTCACCTCCACGCACAACCTCGGTTCTGGAACCAAACTCCTGAATAGGAGTTGGACCTTGTTTTACTCTGGAGTTGCGTCAGGCGTGAGGCACAGGGCAGGTGTGGGGATACTCACAAGCCCCGGGCTGAGCACCACTGTTTTGCAGTTTACCCCGGTGGACAAGAGGGTCGCCTCACAATGCCTTCAGGCTGTGGAAGGAAAACTCTGACTGTCATTTGTGCATATGCACCAACTAGCAGTTCAGAGTATTCGGCCTTCTTGGGTCCCAAAATGAGGTCCTTCACAGGATCCCTGTAGGGGACTCCATTGTTCTTTTGGGGGATTTCAATGCACACATCGGCAAAGATGGAGACACCTTGATGGACATGATTGGGAGGAATGGCCTCCCTGAACTACACTCAAGTGGTGTTCTGTTGTTGGACTTCTGTGCTAGTCACGGATTGTTCATAACTAACACCATGTTCGAACACAAGGATGCTCATAAGTGTACCTGGTGCCAGAGCACCCTGGGTCGGAGATGAATGATCGATCTTGTGATCGTATGATCTGACCTTCGACCGTGTGTTTTGGACACCAACTCCCCACCACCTTTGGTGGGAAACGTTTGGATAGACCTGGTAAGCCCAAACGAGTAGTGCAGGTGAACTGGGAACGTCTGGAGGAGGACTCTGTCCGCGAGGCCTTCAATTCACACTTCCGAAGGAGCTTTTCGTGGATCCCTGTGGAGGCTGGGAACATTGACCCTGAATGGTCGATTTTCAAAGCTTCCATTGCTGAAGCTGCAGCTGAGAGCAGTGGTCTCAAGGTCATGGGTGCCTCAAGGGGCGGTAACCCTCAAACACTGTGGTGAACCTGAATAGTCAGGGAACCAGCCAGATTGAAGAAGGAGGCTTTCAGGGGCATGTTGTCCCTGGGGACTCCTAAGGCAGTTGCAGGGTACTGACAGGCCAGAAGGACTGCAGCCTCGGTTGTGATGGAGGCAAAAAGAGGCCATGGAGAAGGAGTATCGGACGGCACTAAAATTGTTCTGGTGGACTGTCCAACACCTCTGGAGGTGAAAGCGGGGGACCATCCAAGCTGTATATGGCAAGGATGGGACACTGTTGACTTTGACTGAGGAAGTTGTCGGTCAGTGGAAGGAAAACTTTGAGGAACACCTAAATCCAACTACCCCAACTGATCCTTCCTCTGTTACAGAGGCAGAGCTGGAGGATGATGGGGGATTTGAATCAGTTTCCCTGGGCGAAGTCACAGAGGTAGTTAAACGACTTCCCGGTGTTGATGAGATTCACCCGGAAATGCTGAAGGCTCTGGGTGTTGAGGGGCTGTCATGGATGACACGCCTCTTTAACATTGCATGGAAGTCTGGGACAGTGCTGAAAGAGTGGCAGACTGAGGTGGTCGTTCCTCTTTTCGAAAAGGGGGACCAGAGGGTGTGTGCCAACTACAGGGGTATCACATTCCTCAGCCTCCCTGGGAAAGTTTACTCCAGGTGCTGGACAGGAGGGTCCGGCTGATTGTCAAACTTCAGAGTGAGAAGGAACAATGTGGGTCGTTGTATCCGTGATCTTGTTTTTTTGGTCATGACCCATCGCTCATGACCATAGGTGAGGGTAGGAACGAAGATTGAACAGTAGATAGAGAACTTTGTCTCTCGTCTTGGCTCTCTCTTTGTGACAACAGTGCTGTAAAGCGACTGCAATACCGCTCCTGCTCCATTGTTCCCACTCCATTGTTCCCTCACTCATGAACAAGATCCCAAGATGCTTAAACTCCTTCACTTGTGGAAGGACTTCATCCCCCACTCGGAGAAGGCAATCCACTGGCTTTCTGCTAAGGACCATGGCCTCAGATTTGGAAGTGCTGATACTGATCCCTGCCGCTTCACACTCGGCTGCAAACCGGAGCAGTGAGCACTGCACATCACAGGCCGATGACGTAAATAGGACCACATCGTCTGCAAAAAAAGCAGCGATGCAATCCTCAGCCCACCAAACTGTAACCCCTCCTCACCACGACTACGCCTCGATATCCTGTCCATGAAAATCACAAACAGAATTGGTGATTGAGGGCAGCCCTGGCGAAGGCCAACAGCCACTCGGAACAAGTCAGACTTGCAGCTGAGAACCTGAACGCAGCTCTTACTTTGGGCATACAGGGATTGAATGACCCTAAGGAGAGGCCCCCTCACCCCATACTCCCGCAGTACCTCCCACAATAAGTCCCTGGGGACCCGATCATACGCCTTCTCCTAGTCCACAAAACACATTAATAGTCTGGGTTGGTATACTCCCAAGCCCCCTCTAGGACCACTGTGAGAGTAGAAGAAGAGAAGGGAAGTCCACTTTATTATCCCTCAATGGGGAAATTGTCTTTTTCATTCTACACTACACTTGCATGCCGTTACATATGGGTTGGGTAATGTATACACACATAGTTGAATACAAGCCCCTGAACACAACACACTAGGGGCCTGTAGGCATGCAATTAGTGATACCACACAGCAAACAGTAGGGAAGCAGCCAGATATGGGCTTTCTCAGGTGGACAGCTGGTGTCTCCCTTAGAGATAGGGTGAGAAACAATACTATTCGCGAAGGGCTCAGAGTAGAGCCGCTGCTCCTTTGCATCGAAAGGAGTCAGCTGAGGTGGTTTGGGCATCTGGCACGGATGCCTCCTAGGCAACTCCCTAGGAAGGTGTTCCTGGCACGTCCAGCTGGGAGGAGACATCGGGGCAGACCCAGGACCAGGTGGAGGGATTATATCTCAACACTGGACTGGGAACACCTTGGGATGCCCAAGGCGTCAGAGCTGGTGGATGTGTCCGGGGAAAGGGAAGTTTGGGGCTCCCTGTTGAAGCTGCTGCCCCGCGACCTGACTCCGGATATGCGGTGGAAGATGGATGGATGGATGGATGCATTATACACATTCATTATAAACATTCATTGATATTAACAGGTTCAGCTCACAGCCGTCTGCCTCGCCCTCACATCCGGACCCCACGTTCCCCCTCCATTTCCATCCCTCCCCTCTCTCCACCCCTTGGCCGGTGGTCCTGGGCAACCCTCCGTCCTTCACCTCCTCCTTCACGGAACCAGCACCCTCCCCCACCAGCACCTTCCCCCACATGACTGTAACTAAGGACCAAGTTAGGAGACAGCTGGAGAGATTCCATCAGAGGAAGGCTGCCAGACCTGATGGTATCACCCCCAGGATCCTGACGACCTGTGCCACCCAGCTGTCTCCAGTCTGAAGAGGCTGGTCTTGGCCAATCTGGGGCCTCAGGTGAAAGAGCTGCTAGACCCTCTACAGTTCGCTTATCAGCCCCACTTGGGGGTTGATGACGCCATCATCTACCTGCTGCAGAGTGTTAATTCGCATCTGGTTGGTGGGGGAAGCACTGTGAGAATCACTTTCTTTGATTTCTCTAGTGATTTTAACACCATTCCACTAAGGCTGCTGGGTGAGAAGCTGTGGGGGACGGGAATTGACACCTCCACTGTCTACTGGATCAATGACTACCTGACAGGTAGAGGTAAGATCTTAAGCCCAAGTCCAAGCGCGACCCGACCCGAAATTCAGGCCAGGTGTATCTTCACCTGTCACTTCACCTTTCTTATCGTACGCACTGAAAGTAGAAGCTCGAAATTCAGGCTGGGTCGGGCTCAAAATGTCAATAATTACGTTCAGGTCAGGTCGGGCTTTAATACGCTCGGGCCGGGTCGGGCTCAAAATGTCAATAATTACATTCGGTTCGGGTCGGGCTGTATTTTTTAGGCCTGATACTACCTCTACTGACAGGTAGGCCACAGTTTGTCCGTCTGGGCACTGTTCTGTCTGATGTGGTGGTCAGTAATACAGGAACTCCTCAGGGGCTTGTACTGTCCCCTTTCCTCTTCACACTGTACACCACTGATTTTAAGTACAACTCCGAGTTGTGTCACTTACACAAGTTCTCAGATGACTCAGCTGTTGTTGGGTGTATAACTGAGGGGAGGGAAGGGGAGTACAGGGCTGTGGTGGATGATTTTGTGGAGTGGCTGGAGAAAAACACCTGAGGTTGAATGTTGGCAAGACCAGAGAGATGGTGATTGACTTCAGGAAGAAGAGGAGCACGCCACAAACAATACACATCCTGGTAGAGGTTGTAGAGGAGGTGGAGGACTACAAGTGCCTGGGTGTGAAGATCAAAAACAGACTGGACTGGAAATCCAACAACAACGCTGTTTACAAGAAGGGGATGAGCAGACTCTATTTCCAGGGGAAGTTGAGATCCTTCAATGTATGCAGTAAGATGATGGGGATGTTCCACCAGTCTGTTGTAGCCAGCGTACTTTTCTTTGCCATGGTTTGCTGGGGGAGCAGCATCAGAGCCAGTGATTCCAACAGACTTAACAAGCTAATAAGGAAGGCTGGCTCTGTGATTGGCTATAGTCTGGACACTGTGGAGGCTGTGGTGGAGAGGAGGACTCTGAACAAACTGTTATCCATCATGTCTGTCAAAGGGACAGGTACAGAAAGTCATTGCTGCCAGAAGCCATCGTTCTATACAACAGTTCCAAAATATCAGATAAAGTTCCACCACTCTGATGGTTAGGTATGGTTTTCATTAAGTCCTGTGTATGGCCACAGAGTGCCACACTTATTTAGAACTTTATACCAGCCATGCTTCGGTAATATTATTATTGTTAATATTTTTTTATATTATTATTATTCCTTTTCCCCTTATGTCTTCAAAGTGTATTTTCCCTGTTTCTGTTTTTTTCTGTATGCCTGAATGCTGCTGCAACATTTAAATTTCCCAGTTTGGGATAAATAAAGTATATCTTATCTTATAGGCAAGAGGATGGTGGCGCATGCACTCACAGCGGCTCCTCTATCTCCCAATACAGCGTTTTTTTCATGTTTTTTTTTTTCGTCTTGTCTCTCCGTGTGTTTGTCCATCTTTGTCATGTCCATCTTCGTCATGTTTACTTGCCCCAAGGCGCTCATATTCCCGTGAGTTTCTGCTCGACATGCACAGAACAACTTTATTGGACTTAGACCCAGCAGACGCGGAAGTGCTGCGCGAGTGCGGCCTGCTCAACCACCGACCCCCAGTCCCGCTCCCTGAGCGCAGTGGAAGTGCCACAAGCGGAACATGCGAAAGCAGAAGCGGGGCAAGCGCGGAGGCATCCGGGCTAGGCTAGCGGCTTGCTCTCACCGGCCGGCTATCCCGACCATCATACTCACCAACGTAAGCTCGCTGGACAATAAACTGGACTACATCCACCTGCTCCGATCGTCAACTAAGTCTGTGGATGAGTGTTGTGTCTTTTTGTTTGTGGAAACATGGCTCACTGACAGCGTCCCGGACTGTGCCATTCAGCTGGACCGGCTATCGTGCTACCGGGCTGACAGAGCGCTCATCGGGGGGGGAAGACCCGCGCCGGGGGACTCTGTGTTTACATCGGGAATGCTTGGTGCCGCGACGCTGCTGTGGTTTGCACACACTGCTCTTCTCTGGTGGAGCTTATGATCATCAGATGCCGGCCATTCTACATGCCCAGGGAGTTTTCTGCCATATTGCTGGTGGTAGTATATATCCCTCCAACCTCCAGCAACAACAGGAGTGAGGCACTGAATGAACTCTACCATCTCATCAGTGAGCAGCAGACAGTCCACCCAGATGCCTTCCTCATTCTGGCGGGGGACTTTAACCATGCAAAGAGTGTGTTTCCAAAATTACATAAACATATCAACTTTGCCACCAGAGGAGCTAACATCCTGGACAATGTCTACACAACACATAAAGATGCCTACAAAGCCCACTCTCCCCCACCTTGGGGTGTCAGACCACACCACTGTTATGCTAACGCCCACATACAGACCGCTCGTACGCTTTGAGGCAGACAACAGCATCCCGGCACAGAAGGCTCCACCCTCTCCTGGTGACCAGGTGTTGATGCTTTCTCCGGACAGCGTGAGGCAAGTCCTCAGAAGGACCAACGCACGGAAAGCCCTAGGTCCTGACAACATTCATGGTCGTGTCCTGAGAGACTGTGCTGATGAGCTCACAGATGTCTTCACAGACATCTTCAACATCTCCCTGAGCCAGGCTGTTGTCCCTACCTGTCTCAAAGCCAACACCATCATCCCAGTCCCAAAGAAGTCACCCCCATCCTGCTTCAATGACTACCGCCCAGTTGCACTCACTCCCATCCTCATGAAGTGCTTTGAGCGGCTAGTCCTGCAGCACATCAAGTCTGCCCTCCCTTCAACCCTGGACCCTTTTCAGTTTGCTTACCGGTCCAACCGCTCGACTGATGACACCATCTCCATTGCACTACACTCAACCCTCACCCACCTGGAGACCAAAGTCTCATACGCCAGAATGCTGTTCATCGACTTCAGCTCAGCATTCAACACAATCATCCCCCAGCAGCTCATCTATAAACTAGACGAGCTTGGACTCAACACCTCCATATGCAACTGACTGCTGTACTTCCTGACAGGGAGACCACAGGCAGTTCGAGTTGGTAACAACACCTCCAGCAACATCATGCTGAACACGGGAGCCCCCCCAAAGATGTGTTCTGAGCCCCCTCCTCTTCACTCTGTTGACCCACGACTGCACACCAACTTTCAGCTCCAACTTTTCATCAAGTTTGCAGACGACGCGACTGAAGTGGGTCTCATCAACAACAACGATGAGACAGCCTACAGAAATGAGGTGAGCCTCCTGGCTATGTGGTGCAAGGCCAACAATCTCCATCTGAATGTGGAGAAGACGAAGGAGATTGTTGTGGACTTCAGGAGAGCACACACCCAGGATGCTCCACTAACCATCAACGGTGCTGCAGTGGAAAGGGTCAGCAGCACCAAGTTCCTGGGTGTGCACATCTCCGAGGACCTGTCCTGGGACCGCAACACCGCATCACTGGCCAAAAAAGCCCAACAACACCTCTACTTCCTCCGCAAACTGAGGAAAGCAAGGGCCCCACCTCCTTTCATGCTGACTTTCTACAGAGGCACCATCGAGAGCATCCTGACCAGCTGCATCACCATGTGGAACGGCGCCTGCACCGTTTCCTGCCGCAAGACCCTGCAGCGCATCGTGAGAGCAGCTGAAAAGATCACTGGTGTTTCTCTCCCTTCCCTCACAGACATTTATAACACCCGCCTCACCCGCAAAGCCATCATCATTGCAGGTGATCCCACCCACCCCTCTCACAGCCTTTTCAGCCTGCTGCCATCAGGTAGGAGACTGCAGAGTCTGCGGGCCAAAACCAGCAGGTTTCAAGGACAGTTTCCGTCACCGGGCGGTCAGGAGGCTCAACTCCCTCCCTGCTCAGCCCCCTGCCACAGCTCTGAACTCTACCCTCACACAGCCCTGCCCTCGCCCCAGCACCTGACTACCTATCCCTCCCCCCGTCAACTCAGGAACTGCGCACACGTCACTTCCCCTATGAGATTAGAGTGTATAGAGATGTTAACCATCCCTTGTGTTTCATCTTATACTTCATTCTGTGCTGTCTGATGTACTGTCTGTGTTGTACTGCTTGTTGCACTGCCTGTGTTGTCCTGCCTGTGTTGTCCTGCCTGTGTTGTCCCGTGTTGTACTACCTGTGTTGTTCTGCCTGTTGTACTGTCTGTGTTGTACGGCCTGTTGTACTGTCTACCATGGGTCAGAGAGGACTGCAATTTCATCTGTGCTGTATGTCGTGCATATATGGTACATCTGACAATAAAGCTGACTTTGACTTTGACTTACAGTATATGAACTACCACGTGTCACCATACTGCTGTAGTTCCCTTTCTGCGGCAATCCCCGCCAAGCAGCATTGGTATTTTGCAGCTTGTTTGAAATTCACTGACTCTTTCACCCTGCGCAAAGAAACTTTCCATTGACATTTGTTTTTTGTTCATATTGCTAGTTTGGAAGTTTCAATTTAGCAGTAATGTACTCTGTGTTAGCGACCCGAGCGGCTTCTTTATGAAGGTAGCCATGTGACTGCATCAAGCATGTTGACATGCTACAAGAGTGACTCATAGACAGATGTGGAGGAGAGAATCCAGTAACTTTACAAAACTAAAAATTGTTCAGAATCAGATGATACATAAAATGGAAATAATGTAAGTAATGTGGTCTGTCTAATTTGACTCTCGGACTGGTGCTGGTCTGGGGCCTGGGGTTGGAGTCTAAAGGTAACTTATATTACTGTACTACAGTATTTTATTTCATTTATGTGTTGTTTTTATGTCCTGCAATTGTTTTTGGAGAGTCTTAGGGAATAGTATGTTCCTATTCAGAGAAGTAACGGCATTTAAATGACCTCAAATGGCAATTAGACTCAGACTTTGACTACAGCCTATAGATTATAGATCAAAATTTAATAAAAAACTTACAAACAATTCATCTTACAAACAAATTCTATGAATCAATATTGTTTTTAGGTTGAGGATTCCCTGTATTGCCTAAAGCATACATGTATACAACAGTTTTTGAAAAAGGCTCCAGGTCACTCTGACTCATCTAAGCCATTAACTTCATTAGGAAGTTGTAACTCAGAAGCAAGACGTAGTCCAGGCCAGCAGATTTCTGCTAGCACCTCTTTGCCCCATGTCATCTCCCTCTCTCTCTAACCTTCTGTCACTCTCAAGGTGTCCAATCAAATAAAGGCAAAAAATGAATAAAAATGATAATATATAGAAAAGATAATGACAGCTACTTCTTTTATCATTTTCTGACTTGTCTTTTTTCCTGGATGCATCATGCTTCACCCAATATGCTTAGAATCTTATATGAATGGACATGTATGCCTAGTGCACTGACAATTTAAGAACCAAACCTCTCAACATTCAAAAAGTCTTAACAAAATTCGCCCTCTTTTGGCGGTTTGACTGGGTCTGTGACCATTGGAGCTCTTGTGCACTGGAAGGCCCTTAAGATTTGTATAGATCAGGGATGAGCATTCCGGTGGAGGGCTTTGTTTGTGCTTCCTAGCAGTTGAAAGTCGTGTTGTACTGATGTCTCTCTTTTGGACTGCAAAACCTTTTAACAGAAAAAAATGTGAGCAGCCTATTTTTAAATATCAAAGGGATTTTGAACATGGCCAGAAGTATAACTGCATGGGTGTGAGTTTTCTCTTCTACTGTGAGGACACTATAGCAGGCTGCTAAATACTGTACACAAGAAACTTGTAGAAACTTGTAATTTCAGACTTACACCTAAACTGAGACCCTTCAGTGAAGAGATTGTTGTACTGCTATGTTTAAGACGTTAATGTACAAATATTAAACTCTATCCCTGCAGACACTTGCTCAGCAGGGTGAAAGACCAACAACCCAACAAAGTAGAGACAGATGATGAGGCATGAGGAGGCATCTTTCTCAACAATCCTGTCATCATATGAGATGGCAGATTACAGTAAGAATGGAGCTATGTCTTGACTTAGATTGTGTGGTGAGGAGGACTCCATCTGCGGAGAACTCTCCGCAGCCTGGGTTTGATTTCTGCTTGTGTCTCTTTGCCTCATGTCATGTCCCACTCTCTTCCCCTTCTTGTCACTCTCAAGCTGTCCAATCAAAAATAGGAAAAAAATAAATAAAAATACTGACTGATGTTGGTTGAAATTTAGATAACTTAAATTTGTGCTGTAGTATTTTTTTTGGCATTAGAAATGAAAACAAAATATTCTTGACACACCAGCCAGGCCAGAGTGTTTGCTCAGTTTTTTGAACATGAGTGGATTCTATTCTTGGTTGATGTGACATCATCTAAATTGCTTCAACTTAAGCCTCCAAGCCGAACTGCACACGTTTTACAGCGATGAAATAAATTCAGGGGTGACGAAGATATTTTCTTTCACGTCAAGTGACGGACTGCCTGTGACTCACAGTCCTCTCACTCTTTCTCCTGTGATTTTTTTCTATGTGTGTGTGTGTGTGTGTGTGTGTGTGTGTGTGTGTGTGTGTGTGTGACGGTGCGTGAGACGGCCTCACGCACCGCCTCAGCTCATCTCCAAAACCAGCCCCAGTAGATCTTACACTCAATGCCAGACTGTACAGTAGCAATGTTAGTGTCTTATTTCTTTGGTCATGCACTTCTCGTCTTTTTCCTCTTAAGATTTAGATTTTTCTTCCCATGTCCAGGAATTCTACAGCTCTAACCTCTAACTCACAACCAAACATCTTAGAACCCAACCAGGACTCGGCCTCCCTCCCCTTCTGTTGATTTGGTAAATTGTTTTTCATTTCAGCCATCTGTCTGACAATTTTTGACTTTTTTATCAACCTAATGGTGTTCTTCTCTTGATTTGACAACTCCTTTGATTGCATATTGAAGGTTCAGAAAGACAGCTATCAAATGTAACAACAAATCATAAATAAACTACAGACCTTTTATCTGCTTAGTTTGTCGTTATATAATGAAGGATCAGGACACATCTTGCTGTGAAAATGTTTTCAATTGCTTAAGCTTAAGACTGAGCGTTTGAAAGTGGAACACTAAGTGTAGAAATGGCTGTAACTCCTTAATAAGATATTTATGAAACTGACTATCTAGACTAGGGGGGTCAAACTCCTTTTCACTGAGGGCCACATCAGCAAAATGGCTGTCCTCAAAGAGCCAGATGTAACTTATAAATGTAACTATTGTAACTCAATGTAACATAAAACAAATGTAACTACTTGTGAATGTTAAATAACTTCTTGAAGTTACAAACATTACAGTTGCACAAAAAAGTTAGGTCATTGACTTTGTTCAAAACGTTTTTGTCAATGTTAAAATGGGCTGAATTACTGTATTGTGGGAAATGTAGTTTTGCTCAAAGCACACTTTGACCTATTTATTTTTAGACATTCTGACCCTTATGCTCTCGTAGGCCACATAAAATGATGTGGCGGGCCACATTTGGCCCCCAGGCCTTGAGTTTGACACATGTGATGTAGACTTAAAACACATGGTTTTTCTCCTAATTCTTTGTGTAAAGACACAAAGTTCTTCAAAGTTTGTCGCTGTCCCTACATTTATCTGCACCTAATTATGATGGTGTTCATCCTATTTGGGAGATTTTATGGAAGTCTGTGAAGGTTGAATCTGATGCAACTTTATGTAATCGTAGGCGTACATATGACACTTCATAAATTCAGAATGAATTGTATGACTGACATACTGACACTCATGCTGATGAAACTTTAGCTGGTGTGTAATTAGAATGAATGATCATAGACTGTAATAAAAATGTGACACAGAAACTAAGTAAAAATAAACATGATGATACGAATAC
Organism: Antennarius maculatus; assembly: GCA_013358685.1. Lineage (NCBI taxonomy): Eukaryota > Metazoa > Chordata > Actinopteri > Lophiiformes > Antennariidae > Antennarius > Antennarius maculatus. Next base: position 24,293,749 of record CM023611.1, on the reverse strand, counting down.
ATGAGTTGATATCTATTGGTGTATAATGATGGTGACCACAAACTCTAATCAATCATATTGTAATGCTGTGAGTCAGCTCCTGATAGGCACCTGGGACCAATTATTTTTGAAAAAGGAGAACATTAAAAAGTCACTGTGACATGAGACCAAAATTCATTGGGTGTTTATTTAATGACAGTTAACACAAACATGTAAAGTTTTATAAATGATGGATTAGTCACTGTTTTTCTTTGCTCTGCAGATCAACACAGTTTTATTACCATCATTAATAAAGTATCTTCTTGATTCACTGTTTAAAAGCACTGCTTTTTTATCTTTATGTGGCACGGTGTTCAGTCTAGTTGCATTAAGTATAGTATTTATATCAATGGTAGCAGATGAGTCCCACCCACAACTAGATCTAAACTGATGCTATGACCAGGATTTTCACTGGGGTGCAAAGTTCTTTTACAGGAATGCACGACAGTGAGCACAACAGGGATTAGAATTAGAATTTGTTTTTAAGATATAATACAGTGTGCACTCCATGCATTAACAAAAAAAAAAAAGATCACTCGTTTTATCCTGGAATGATTCAGTCCAATTGGCAGAATGACTAAAATTCATATAACTCATGTTTTAATTTGTTCTGTACATGTTGTCACACAGGATTTAGAACTTTTGGACCAGAGTTCCAACATATGGTCTTCATTTTCATTTCAGTTGTTCAGTTTGTTTGTCTGACCACGTTAGGTAATGCTGCCCAGAAGAAGAAGCAAATAATCTGGCAGGAGGCAGAGGTGCAGGTGGTGGAAAGGCACATGAAGCTGTTCAGCTCATCTCGTGTTGTAATGACTGTGAGAAATGTTTCCAGGCTGAAGGAGAAGCTCTAAATAGATTTGAATCCTCTATGTTACATCGGTTTGCTCTGAGGTGTCAGGCAGTCACATTGATTTTCTTATCAAGATATCAGCTAGATTATTAAAGTGACTAAATGCACAGCACTAAGAATTATATACAAGAGTGATGACTTATTAACATCTCCATAATATTGATAAGCTAATATTGTATTGGTAATATACAATATATAAATATATAAATATATATATATATAATTAAATAAACAAATTATATATACATATATACAGTATACACACACACACACACACACACACACACACACACACACACACACACACACACATAGATCCCTCATTACTCGTGATTAATGTGTTCCAGGAGCCACCAGCAAAAACAAATTCTGCGATATAGCGACAAACTATTTATTTTATTATTTAAACGTTTATGAACCCTCCCCATACTGATATTAAACCACCTTCTATCTGTATTACCTTTTCTCACACTCATAAACTGTTTATAGCACTTTTGTGTCTCACGGAAGTGCGCAGTGTTCCAAATGCCGTCAACCAATAAACAGCACATATGGTGTCACGTGACTACGTACTAAAAATCCACGATGAGGTGAAGCCTGGCACACCACCAGGATCTACAGCGATGACATAGGGATGTCATTCGAATTAGACAAATGTGGCTGGATGATATTGAGAAGATGCAAGATGATCAGAACTGAAGGGGTTGACCTTCCAGGGGGCAGGAAGGGAGACATGAAGGACAGCTACAAATACCTTTGAATCCCACAGCCTAATGGCAATCATGAGGAGGCCGCAAGGAAGTCAACCACAGCCAAAGTTCTAAGAAGTCAGCTGAATGGTAAGAACAAGGTCCGACCCATTAACATGTATGCACTGCCAGTCATCAGATACCCCGCTGGGATCATAAGCTGGCCAAAGGAGGAGATAGGAGCCACAGATATCAAGACTAGAAAGCTCCTCACCATGCATGGAGTGTTTCACCCCAAGTCCAGCACCCTGAGGCTGTACACTAAGCAGAAAGAGGGAGGCCGAGGACTAGTGAGCATCAGGGCCACTGTCCAGGATGAGACATCGAAAATCCAAAAGTACATCAGGAAGATGGCCCCAACAGATGAACTGCTCAGTGAATGCCTTAGACAGCAGAAACCTGAGGAGGAAGAGGAGGAGACAACATGGAGGGACAAGCCCCTACACGGCATGTACCACAGTCAGATAGAGGAAGTGGCTGATATCAAGAAGACCTACCAATGACTGGATAAAGCTGGACTGACAGACAGCACAGAGGCACTGATCATGGCAGCACAAGAACAGGCCCTAAGTACAAGAGCAATAGAGGCCAATATCTACCACAGTAGATCTGACCCAAGGTGCAGGTTATGTAAAGAAGCCCCAGAGACAGTCCAGCATGTGGTAACAGGGTGAAGGTGCTAGCCGGGTCAGCATACATGGCCAGGCACAACCACGTAGCTGAGAGAGAGAGAGAGAGAGAGAGAGAGAGAGAGAGAGAGAGAGAGAGAGAGAGAGAGAGAGAGAGAGAGATAGATAGATAGATAGATAGATAGATAGATAGATAGATAGATAGATAGATAGATAGATAGATACTTACTTACTTACTTACGTACGTACTTACTTACTTACTTACTTAAATAATCCCGGAGGAAATTGCACATATCCACTGCTCAGCCAAACACCAGGAAAAAACAAAAAACCAAACAGGACATACCACAAGACATACACTACACTAACAGACACATGTAGCATGAACAGGACATATACTAAACTATAACTAAAATATAAACAGTAACAAAAAAAGTTAAATATAAACAGTATGAAATTAAAATAAAATTAAAATATAAACAGTATAAAATTAAATGAAATCCATTTAACCGCATGCTGACCTCGCCACCTCCCCCCCGCTCCTCCTGAGAGAGTCATTGTACCCCCTGATGGCACGGGGCACGAAGGAGGACCTCAGCCTCTCTGTGGAGGCGCTGTGTGACAGCAGTCTGCCACTGAAGGTGCTGGGAGAAGGTGGTGCGCGGGGGGTGGCTGGTGTTGTTCATGATGGCCCTGAATTTAGACATGGTCCTGCTCCCCAGAACTGTCTCCACAGAGTCCAGGCTCAGCCCCAGAGACAGTCCAGCATGTGGTAGCAGGGTGAAGGTGCTAGCCGGGTCAGCATACATGGCCAGGCACAACCAAGTAGCTGTGGATTAATTTTCTATCATTGGTATAGAAAATTAATCCACCTCCTTTCTTCTTACCGGCGGTGTTCGTGTTCCTTCTTTTGTGACCACTGAGCCCGCTCTGCGGATGAGTCTGTTAAGACGGTCCATATCTCTTTTCCTAGCCCCGCCAAACCCAACACACAATGGCTTATGACAGCACACTGGACACTACGGACTGATAGAACATGAGAAGGAGCTTAGGACAGATGTTGAAGGAGGCCAGCCTCCTCAGGAAGTACATCCTGCTCTGCCTAGTCTGCTGTCTAGCTTCAGTCCCGGGTACTTATAGTTTCCTACCACCTCCACCTCACTGCCCTCAATGATCACTGGCTGTGGAGAGGGAGGTGCCCGCCGGAAATCCAGCACCATCTCCTTCGTCTTGAAGACGTTGAGCTGGAGCTGGTTCTGCTGGCACCACTCCACAAAGTCAGCCACCAATGCCCTGTACTCCACCTCATCACCCTCCCGGATACACGCCACAATCGCAGTGTCATCAGAGTACTTCTGTATATGGGATGTATCTGAGTTGTGCTTGAAGTCCGATGTGTAGAGGGTGAAGAGAATGGGGGAGAGCACGGTCCCCTGTGGCGCCCCCGTGCTGCCGGTCACCATAGAAGACAAACAGTCCCCCATACGGACGTACTGGGGTCTGTCCGTTAGGTAGTCCATGATCCCGCTCACGAGGTAGGGGTCCACAGCCATGGAGATCAGTTTGTCCTGCAGGAGCCGGGGCTGGATGGTGTTGAAGGCACTCGAAAAGTCAAAGAAGAGCACCCTGACGGCACAGCCCCCGGTGTCCAGGTAGGAGAGCACATGGTGGAGTAGGTACAAGACAGCGTCGTCAACCCCAACCTGGGCCTGATAGGCGAAGTGGAGAGGGTCCATTGCACCCTGCACCTGTGGACGCATGAGCTCCAAGACCAGTCGCTCTAGGGTCTTCATTATATGGGAGGTAAGAGCGACCGGTCGGTGGTCGTTGAGCTCAGTAGGGCATCTTTTCTTGGGTACCGGGACGATGCAGGAGGTCTTCCACAGTGACGGGACCCTCCCCAGACGTAGACTGAGGTTGAACAATCGCTGCAGGGGGTCCCCTAATTCCGAAGCACAGGCTCGGAGGAGTCTTGGGGAGATCTTATCCGGTCCAGCCGCCTTATAGGGACGGAGCCTCCGCAGCGTTGTCGTCACCAGGTCTACAGTGATGACGGTCTCGGTCGTGGTGGGAGCAGGAGGTCGTGGCGAGGTTGGAAGCTTCGCAGCTCTTGGAGTGGGCTCGGGAGAAGTGACAGGGGCAGGGGCGGAAGGAGAAGTGGCAGGGGTGGAAGGAGAGGAAGCACAGGAGGAGGGAGCATCAGTGGAGCGGTCTGCAGGGCCGGGAGAGGCCTGGGACGAGGAGCCAGGAGTGGTGGGGGAGCTAAACCGATTGAAAAAGCTGTTTAGTTCATTCGCTCGTTCACTGTTCCCCTCCACAGTGCTGCGCCCTTTCCCATGTCCGGTGATGGTTCTCATCCCATTCCAGACCTCCCGCACCTGGTTGCGCCCCAGCTGCTTCTCCAGCTTCCTCCCGTACGCCTCCTTGGCCTTCCTCAGGCAGAGTCTCACTTCCTGCTGGGCCTTCTTCATCTCCTCCACATTCTTGCTCCTGAACACCCACTTCTTTCTGTTCAGGACAGCCTTGACTTCCTTTGTGACCCAGGGTTTGTTGTTGGGGTAACACCTGACTGTCCTGACAGGGGCCACGGTATCCACACAGAAGTTCATGTAATCTGTAAAACACTGAGCTGCCCCCTCAATGTCCTCCCCACGTGAGCCCACGATGACATCGCAGTTGGTGGTCTGGAAGCAGTCCCTAAGCATCTCCTCCACTTCCGGGGAGCACTTCCTGACCTGCCGTGTTGTTGCTGGCAGCCGTTTCACCAGCGGAATGTAGGTGGTACACTAGGTTGTGGTCTGATTTACCTAGTGGAGGGAGGGGGGTGGCGGTGTATGCCTCCTTAGCATTAGTGTAGAACAGATCGATGGTTCTGTTCTTCCGTGTGGGGCAGTCTACACACTGGACCATTGTGGGGAGAGATGAGTCCAGGGTGACGTGATTAAAGTCACCAGTGATGATGACGAGCGCGTCCAGGTGCCAGTCTAGCCCTTTCAACGCGACCCACTCGGCATCCGCGATATCTCCGTCGGAGCTCAGCGGGGATGAGATCGCGTGTTGCTGGGTCTCCTTTGACCCTCAGAGACATCAACTCATCCCTGGAGTACACTAGCCTAGTGATATACATTGTCTACATTTATGTTAAAATAATATACACAGAAACATAGAAAAAAACGCAAAATTAAGCCCCACAAACTTGCTCAGAGCGGATGAAACTGCAGCCTGCTCGAGCATGCGCAGAGAAGATTGTACTGGAACATCTGTACCCAGTATGGACTAGAAGTACCCAAATCCCAATGGGACATACCACCAAAGTTGGTTGAGAACAACAAGGCTAAGATCCTGTGGGACTTCAGCTTCCAGACTGACAAACAGCTGCTGGCTAAGAAACCGGACATAGTGGTGGTGGACAAAGAGCAGAAGAGAGCAGCAGTGGTTAAAAGTGTGGCGATTCCAGTTGACGCCAACATCAGGAAGAAGGAACATGAAAAGATTGAGAAGTATCAAGGGTTGAAAGAACATCTGGAACATACAGTATGTGGAAGATTAAGATTAATGTGGTCCCCATGATAGTAGGAGCACTTGAGGCAGTGACCCCCAAACTGGAAGAGTGGCTCCAGCAGATTCATGGAACAACATCTGAAGCCTCAGTCCAGAAGAGCGCAGTCCTAGGAACAGCTAAGATACTGACAGAACCCTCAGACTCCCAGGGGTCTGGTAGAGGACCTGGGCTTGAGGATGACACACAGATACCACCCTAAAAGGGTGAGAGGGATATATATATATATATATATATATATATACCGCTACATATATACAGGTGTGCCACATCAAGATGGTGATCTGACATCATGATTAGTGCACAGGTGTACTGCCCACAACAAAAGGCCACTCTGAAATGTGCAGTTTTGTCCCACAGCACAATGCCACAGATGCCACAAGCATTGAGGGAGCGTGCAATTGGCATGCTGACAGCAGGAATGTCAACCAGATCTGTTGCTCGTGCATTGAATGTTCATTTCTCCACCATGAGCTGTCTCCAAAGGCATTTCAGAGAATATGGCTGTACATCCAACCAGCCTCACAACCGCAGACCACGTGTAACCACACCAGTCCAGGACCTCCACATCCAGCAGGTTCACCTCCAAGATTGTCTGAGACCAGCCACTCAGACAGCTGCTGAAACAATTGGTTTGCATAACCAAACAATTTCTGCACAAACTGTCACAAACCGTCTCAGGGAAGCTCAACTGCATGCTCGTCGTCCTCATCGGGGTCTTAACCTGACTCCAGATCGTCGCCGTAACAGACTTGAGTGGGCAAATGCTCACATTCAATGGCGTTCGGCACGTTGGAGATGAATCTCGGATGAATCTCGGATGAATCTCGGTTTACATTGTTCAGGGCAGATGGCAGACAGTATGTGTGGCGTCGTGTGGGTGAGCGCTTTGCTGATGTCAATGTTGTGGATCCAGTGGCCCATGGTGGTGGTGGGGTTATGGTATGGGCAGGCATCCGTTATGGACTAAGAACACAGGTGCATTTTATTGATGGCATTTTGAATGCACAGAGATACCGTGATGAGATCCTGAGGCCCATTGTTGTGCCATACATCCATGAACATCACCTCATGTTTCAGCAAGATAATACACGGCCCCATGTTGAAGGATCCGTACACAATTCTTGGAAGCTGAAAATGTCCCAGTTCTTGCATGGCCAGCATCCTCACCGATCATGTCACCCATTGAGCATGTTTGGGATGTGTTATGACAGCGTGGACCAGTTCCCACCAATATCCAGCAACTTTGCACAGCCATTGAAGAGGAGTGGACCAACATTCCACAGGCCACAGTTGACAATCTGATAAACTCTATGCGAAGAAGATGTGTTGCACTGCATGAGGTAAAAGGTGGTCACACCAGACACTGACTGGTTCTGAGTCCCCAGACCCCCAATAAAGCAAAAAAAAAAAAAAAAAAAACTGCACATTTCAGGGTAGCCTTTTATTGTGGGCAGTATAAGGTACACCTGTGCACTAATCATGATGTCAGATCAGCATCTTGATGTGGCACACCTGTGAGGTAGGATGGATTAGGAGAAGGAGAAGAAAGGAGAAGTGCTCACTGTCACACATTTAGACAGATTTGTGAACGATGTTTGAGAGAAATGGTAATATTGTGTATGTGGAATGAATTATAGATCTTTAAGTCCATCTCATGAAAAATGGGAGCAAAAACAAAAGTGTTGCGTTTTATTTTTGTTGAGTGTATATACATATTATATATACAGTGTATATATATATATATATATATATATATACATACATACATAAAGTACATCTCATACAGTAATTGAGAAGTGTATATTGTTATTTCTTCCAGAACAGGACCCTAAGCCAGGCCACAACTGGACCTCACCGGCCAAAGCAGGACCCTCATCACATATAACAAACTACATATCTCAGGAAACATTTAGTCTTTTTCATTTCAACTGGGCCAAATCACTGATATTAAAGGTAAACCAATGAAAATTTCTGCTGTAACTTGATTGCTTTCATAAGCCATGTAACTGTAACTATGATCCAAGGTTTTAAACAAGTGTGATACTGGTGTGTGCATATCTGATGTTGCTCACAGTGGTCCTCAGTGCGCTCAGGAAGCTCGTGTGTTTGCCCAGACACATGAAAAATTAGAGGGAATACTGAGTGGGACCCATTCTGTGGGAATCCTGAAGAGGGGCCCCAAGAGGAATGGAACCAAGGCCCTGCAGTCAGTCGATAGCGCTACCCACTGCACCACCGTGCTGCCCTGAGTTCAGATGGTAACGCACTGAAATACTCTTTCATATGTGTGTGTGTCTGTGTGTGTGTGTGTGTGCGTGCGTGTGTGTGTGTGTGTGTGCACGTGTGAAAGAGAGAAATAGAGTGTTTGTGTCTGATGAATTGATAGAGAAAGTCTTTTTTTTTTTCTGTGTGTCTGGTTCTTTGATCAATCACTGTTCTTCGTGACAGTTGCCATGACAGCCAGTCACATGATCAGACAGCGAACCGCAGGTGTGTGTGTCAGCTCAGGAACAGAGCTGTGACCTTGTACCATTCATATACGCGCTGTTATCACAAGACTGCTGTTATCATTCATTCCCTCCAAAGTAGCAAACATGGAAGAGATTGAGAGAAATCACTAAATCTGACAGATCTCCCTTTTTTCAACACTTAAATACACACAACGTCCCAACATGTGTTCACAACAGACACACACACACACACACACACACACACACATAAACCTACCGAGAACACACACATCCATCCTAATCCCATTAGTAATGAGTGGTCAGTCTGTTAAAAAGCAGCTGGATGGGTATGACTTTTGTCTGGTGGGTCACAACACACAGTCTCCATCTGTGTCTTTGTCTCACACACACACACACACACACACACACACACACACACACACACACACACACACACACACACACACACACAGGGAGATAAGGATGCTGTTTAGTGTTCATTTGCTAAACCACAGTATTTTAGAGGTCAATATTTGGGTTTAAAGCTGTGACAGACAGACAGACAGACAGACAGACAGACAGACAGACAGACAGACAGACAGACAGACAGACAGACAGACAGACAGACACTTTCTTGGCCGAGGAGGCCTGTTGTTCAGGTGGTCGCTCAGTGTGTGGCTCAAACTCAACTGCGGTTATTAGCTTGCAATCAATCAAGCTTTCCTCTCCACTGATCCTTTTGGTACACGCAAACACACACACACACACACACACACACACACACACAGAAACACACAATATCAGCAGAGGAATAGGGAAGGATTGAGGAGGTTAGAGAAAGCAATGAAAGGAGGGAAAGATGGAGAGGACGATGAGTTTTGTTTCGACATTGATCTCTGCCTCACTTCAACACTAAGGTCAGCCCACACACACATACACACACACACACACACACACACACACACACACACACACACACACACACACATATTGCTGAGGCCCTGTCTTCGACCGTCTGACTGATCAAATTAAACCCTGATCACTGCAAAGCTCCAGTCTCCCTCTCCCTCACACACACACACACACACACACACACACACACACACACACACACACACACACACACACACACAGTATATTCTAACATAGTGCAACGTTTTCAAAACAGATTTTCCATATTAACATGAACACACAGCAAACAGCACTGAGTACACGCGTGGAATTAAATGTTTTTGAGGAGAAAAACAGGCAAATATAAAGATTTAAAGATTGTGTCGTGTTTGTCTCCATCGTGAGTATGTATGCATACGATATGTGTGTGTGTGTGTGTGTGTGTGTCTGTCTGTGTCTATGTGTGTAAAATGTCTTCGTACTTGTGCTGTGTCAGCCCTTTCAGACAGACAGCGCTGTTGTTTTGTACCCACAGAGGAAATAAAATAACTGCCCACGTCTTTTCAAACCACAGACAGCTCTCTCTCTCTCTCTCTCTCCCCCCCCCTTCTGTTCTGTCTTTGTTTATTATTCCTTGTTTCACCCTGTTCCATTCATTTTCTCTTCCTCTGCTCCCATTTCTCGCAACAATTATATCAGGATAAATAAGAAATTAAAACTAGTTTTAAAAAATAAAAAGTTAATAAAAATGATTCCGTAGCCATCCTTTATAATGTGAGGTTACATGCCAAAGAGCTTTGCATACAGATTAAAACATCTCACCCTGAGTATACCCTCCCTGAACAAAGGTTTGGAATATAGAAGAAATGTTCAAAGAAATGTTTATATATCAATATTGCAAGTGCGATAATAGATTTTCAACTTCAATATTAAAAGCAGAAGGACAGATCAAGGTTGAATTGAACCAAGCAAAGACAAAGATACATTAACTTCTAAAATTTCCATCTTTATTATTTGCAAATCTGTGTGTTAATTCTTTTTTTATTTCTCACGCAAGAAAATGTCTGCTCTGAATCTATTAGAATAAGACGGCAGATAACTGAGGTGTTTGGTGTCACAGTGTTTTATTTCTATTATGCCAATTCATTTATCTAGAGATCCATGATAGTAATCTAAATGGAAGAGCTATATTAAAGTTATACCAAAGCAACAAACATGAAAACAGATAAAGAAAAAAAGATGGACACAAAATGCGATGATTAAGACGGTGTAATAATATAGAATTCTAGCATTACACATCATTTAAGTTTAAATTGGAAAAAACATTTTCAAAAAATCTGACCTTGACATTCTCTACATTTTCATTTATTTGATAATAGATGCACTAGTCCGTAAATATCCTGCATCATGTCAAAGACAATAACAGAAGATTTTTTTTTTTTTCAATCCACCATTTTTTTTTCTGGATTAGCTTCATAATTTAATCACCTCTTCCTCCATGGACCTCCTGTCTATAACTTGTAACCCAAATCCTTTCTGGAATTTTGAGATTTTGTGTCCGTCAAGAGACAAACAGTTATTAAAACAATCCCTCTATAAAAGATATAATGAAATACATTTATTTGTAACGCATAATTAGGTTCATATGAAATATTAATTGTTTAATTAAAGCAGAGATGTTCACACCTCATTGTACATTTTAACTTCTTTTTGGTTTGTTTTTAATGATTTTTTTGATTTTTTTTTTTTTTTTTCCACTGTTCACAAGTCTTGGTTTTCATAGGGGACATAAAGTTGAAAGTCAGAAACAGCAGCGTGTGGAGGAGATGTGAAATTATAGGGAGAGATGGATAGATGGATAATGGAGGGAGACAAAGCTGAATATCTGGCCAGATGAATGATGAATGAATGAAGACAAGTAACAGCAAACTGGGCAAAAGAGATGGAAAAATGGATGGATGATGGACAGGACCAATAATGGTGCCAACCAGATTTAGTTAAAACAAGTGAAGCTGGAATCACACACTGTGCTGCATAGTGCACTCCAGAAAAGGACCAAATAAATCTCATTTCTGTGGTCAGCTATCAGCGCCGTGTTATCGGGGGGGCACGCTGATTCTCCGCTTTAGTTACATATTAAACCTCCACTCTCCAGTTTGAGGTGTAATGCTGCCCCCTGCTGGACCATCACTGACACTCATGAGCACCCACAGGTGGAGGGATGCACCTCAACCTGTTACAGTGGGAGTGGGAACCACAACCTGGAGATATTAAAAACACTGGTAGCATCCCACTCAAAAAATAAAAAAATCTAAGGAAGGTTAAAAAGTGAAAAATAGAAGCTCCGCCCACATTATTGACCAATATTAGTAGAAATAAAAGCTTGAGTCTGTCTATATTTAGTTGGACTGACATATTCTACTTGTTACCCTGAACGGATCCAAGTGGAGTTTTCCTGGCAGTGGGACGAGAACTCCCTCGCCGTCTTTCACATAGAGCATCTCTCTAATTAGCATTCCCAGTGTGTGTGTGTTGAGGGGTGGGGGGGGTGGAAATGGCATGACAGGTTGACAGTGTTCAGTTCCCTGTAGCCCTGTGTCAGCGATTCATCTCCAGTCCCATCATACCAGTAACTCCCACCTTCTTATCCCAATCCCCACTCTCACCCCACACCCCGTCGCTCCCCATCCTCCAACACCCCCAACGCCCCAAATTGAAATTAGAGCAAAAAGGTTATGGTAAATTGTGTATTTGTTTTTTGTTTTTTTTGTTTCCTGTCAGCAAAGATAACACAGAAAAAAATTGTAATAAGTTATTGAAGAATAATTTATTCGCTTAACCCCCCCGGTCCATCGCGGGGCCTCATTCACACACATAATCACACCTACGGTCCATTTAAAGTGTCAAATCCACCTGAGTTTGTGTATCTGGAGGTGGGAGGCAGCTGGAAAACCCAGATAGAACCCACACAGACACAAACAACATTACCCACAATGCCACGGTGCTGCTGTTTTTTCTTCAATTAATCTTCAGTTAAAATATTCCATATAGTTATGTCTAGAGGTTTCTCCAGATGTGGAAATTTTTAATGTTGTTGATAACCCAAGAAAATCCGTTCAGCATCCAGAGTTAAATTAACTATTTTAAAATGACTATTGTCAGAAAAATGTCTCAAAACTGATTATTTTCATGACTTAATTTAGACGTATGTGTGTGTCACAGCAGAAAACGGTTTCATTACCCGGTTCACCATTCATTGTGGACGTGGGCGCCCTCTATGGCAGACTGACGGTACTGCAGCCACACAACGATCAATCAGCCCAGGAAAAAGCGCTTTGACGTTTCCTGTATTGCATACATTTTCTGAACAAAACCGAATATAATCTAATTCAGTGTGTTACTCCTTGCTTGCTATATTGTAGCCATATATTATAGGAAATTGATTTATGATTGTTGGTCCTTGCAGGGTTCAATAAAGCAATAAGAGATATAGATTACATGTTCATACATGTATATTTAATGTAAATATATACATGTGTGTTTGTGTGTGTGAGTTACATAGGATGATTAGTGTCACTGGAAAAAAACAAGGTCTATGTTTTGACATAAAAGTCAGGATTCCGAGACGTCACCACAGCAGCTCCACCGGCCCCATCCTCACGTCTGACTAGGTAACGCCTCATCATTGACGTGTTGTTACTGTATGTCAGGTGCTGGAACAAAGCAAACAATTCACCTATAAATTAAAAATGACATGTGTGTGGTTTATTATTTTCTTATTTTTCAGCAACAGAGCCTGAAAATAAGTTTCTTTGAAATTAAAATCTACTTTGTTCGGCGGCACCAGTTCTAAATGTCTCCAGACTTGACATCTCTTTCTGGTTCAATCCATTGTAAAGTAATTAGAAAGCAAATTGTCTGTTAGCAGTCCATACTCTAAGTGGACGTCACTACTTTCATTCGTAGTCATAATGAAAGTAGTTTAAAAAAAAAAAAAAGAAATCCATGAAACACAGAAAAACTCAAGAAGTCCAACAAAATACAGATGTGAGCAAGGACATGAAACAATCTGGCACAGAAACAAAGGAGAAGCCGGCTTAAGAAGCCTCAGGCTAATCAGCCTGATCAGGTACAGGTGTGGAGACGAGGAACAGGTGTGGAAATGAGACTCCACCCACAAATTTAGGCCCGCCTCTTGCCACGCCCCAGGACAGCAGAGCAACGTGACACAAATACCAACCGTGACAGGATCTTACAAAACATGATCATTCTGTTGAATGATCCGGCCAACTACATCTAAGGGCATAAATGTGCTCAATCTCAAGCATTGGCAGCAGTAAAATAGACAATATAAATTAATGTATCAGTAATATTATTCTAAAAACATATACTGCAGGGACTATTTTATTAAACTATCAATGTATTTACTCTTGACATTTTACGTACATCAGTTTTGTTGTAGGTGACTCTACTCATGCCGTCTTGTATTGCTCCCTCTGCTCCCTCCTTGATTGTCTCCCTATCTGTGTGTGCGACGGTTGTGGACTTGGACACACACACACACACACACACACCTCACTGCTGGATTCGGATCACACCTGTAGCCAGTTCCTTCATCGCTTGCGTTGCCTTTCCAATTCCCAATTATGATCATCATGATACAAGTCACTTGTCTCACCTCCCTCACCCTGCAGTCAACAACCCTCCAGAGATCCACGAGTTAGACGTGGAAGGACCAAACACTGGCCCCTACAATCAGATATTCACTATTTGAACATTCACCCTGCTCTGTTGTGACCAACAGCCTTTTTGGCAACAGTTAAAACTCTTGTAGAAATATCTTGCTAACTTGGCCCATACTGTAGTGTTTAAATGTGACCACCAGGTGGCATTACAAACCCTGTCCTACTATGGTCAGTCAGTGACAAAAGTGAATTTTACACACATTTGTTCACAGATTTTGAATCGTGTCTAAAAGACAGTAAAATATATCTTTTAAAAACAACATGACATGTTATTATTAACATTAGAGGGAGAGTCTGAATATATTGATCTGTGATACTTCCCTGGAGCCTCTGTGCTCTCTGTCCTCACAGGTTTTTCTCAGGTTCACCCCTCATCTGCCCATCTGCTGTGGACCTGCTCCTGTCATCCCACCAGTATCACCCCTCATCTATCCATCGACTGGGGTCATCCATGCAGCTGTAATTGTGCTTTGAATTAACCAACTACATGATGGGGAACATGTATTGAAGACAACAACGTAGCCTGACTTTCTCCTTTGATTCTGTCCCCACTTCAGTGCCTGCATCAAATCTAACTACAACTATAAAGACATTCATTCTATCTGGCCTAACTGCCACACTCTCTCTCTCTCTCTCTTTTTTTCTTACCCTGCCCTTATCTTCATTGCATTTCTTTTCCACCCAACCGGTCAAGGTGGATGGCCGCCCAAAAGAGTCTGGGTCCTGCCCGGAGTTTCTTCCTCAATGAGGGAGTTTTCCCCCGCCACTGTCACTTATGCTCTGGAGGGTTCAGTTGGGTTTTTCTGTCTGTTAAAGTGCTTTGAAATGTCTGTTGCCATGATTAAGCGCTTTATAAATAAAACTTGATTGATTGATTTTAAGTGTTACCTGCCTGCTTCCCATTGACATAAGTGAAGGCGAAAATCATTACTACTTCACTCATTTAAATATCAATGACACACTCATGCATTTCTTTGACATCTGAAAAAGGTAGACATTTGATGATGAGTTAAGGAGGGATGGCCCGAGTGTCCATATTCTCCAGAAATATATTTCAATTTGCTTTTTAGACCATGTTCTTAGGGCTCCATACAAAGGTTTGTTTGTTTCCTGAGTGAAGTTTAAAATTTGAGGTGAAATGTGTCGTGTGCAGGTGTACGGCAGTGGAAAGAATAAACAAAGCCACACTCTATATTAACATATGACCTATAAATACCACCCCCACTAGTAGTAGCACAAGTACATCGAGAAAAAGACAACATAATGTGCTCCAATCACCTGTTTGTCTCATCAGCTTCAAGTGAAGATTTTTTGTAAGATGTCACCATGTCAAATACTCTCTGCTTTACAGTACCTGTGTCAAGTTATGAAATATTAGTGCAATTATCAAGTCAATACTTCAGCACTTCACTCATATGAATTAATAAGTCACTTTTCTTTGGTAAAGAGTGTCTGGGGAGACAGCAACATGAGGTGTCAAGTTCTGATACATACCTTCAACTTGACTCGGCTTTGACCACCAAGGGGGTTGGGCAGTCTCACAACTCTCTCCTGAGCAGCCCAGATCAACTATCCAACCTCCATCAGTGGATCCTCCCTGCACCAGGAGCCATGCTGTCTGACATCAGTGTGGTTCTTGTTTTCTGTGGCTTCCCCAGCAACAGAAGCAACAAGAAGCAACCCATTCAGCCACTGTCTCACTTACCCTGGCCATTTCCTTAAACACTGCCAGGAAGGTCGTGTGGTTATCTGCAGAGGACATTTCTGGAATCACAATGCCAACAGTGAAGTGTAGATATAGTGGCCAGTGGCCATGACAGCCGGATTCCCAGGGTGCAGATTTGCCTCTTGATCATGAAGCACCACTGAATGCCAGCAAGTGGTCTGCACTGTGTCGTGTTTTTTGTTGCTTTCACTTCTTGCCCTTTTGTGTATTTACGGATTTCAACGTTAAATACACATTAAGAAAGCCACATTTAGTTGGGCAAAGAAATTCAAGTGGCAATGACACAAGTTTTCAAACATGCAGTAATCCCACGTTACTCGCAAAAAATGAAATTTTGCAACTGTCATGTCTCCGGACAATTAAGCTTTCCTTTGTTTTCTTTTCCTAACGTGTCATTCCAGATCCTGTCTCACCTACAATCACCTCATTCCCTGCACCTGCCATCTCTCCACACACTTCAAAAGCCAGCTCAGCCTTCTGCTCTCTGCCAGATTGTTTTAGTGCTTGTCCTGACTCTCCAGCCTTCGATTCCTGCCTGCTATTCTGATTCCTGTGATTGACCCAGCCTGTTTCCCACAGACCCTGTCTTTCGTCGACCACTCTTTGAATTTGTCTGCCTGGTTTTGGGATTGCCTTCCTTTGCATGACCTCGTCTGGTTTTTGAACTCTGCCTGTTCGTCTGTCGTTTGATTAGTTGGACTGATTACCCGGTACCTGACCCCTGCCTGTATTATTAAACCTGTTCTAAGACTTTACTTGCCCGCTACTCTGTTGTGCTTTTGGGTTCCCCTTGCCAGTCGTGTTCGACCCCTTGACAGCAGTAAAGCAATGAACTATTTATTTTATAAGTTACGGTAATTAAAACGTTTATGAACCCTCCTCATACTGATATTAAACCACCTTATCACTGTATTACCTTTTCCCACAATCTTACAACTGTTTAAAGCACTTCTGTCGCAGGAGGAACCGTGCTCATACGGTATCACGTGACTACCTACTAAAAATCCCCGATGTAGTGACACTGTGCGTCTTGAAGCGTGGATAAGCGAGGGATTACTGTATTTGTTTCGATATATAAATGGTTATTTATGAGCATCTTGTATCTATGTTAAAAAATGTTCAAAAAATGTACAAATGTTGAAATTTGACCTTGACCTAGTTTTCTCAAGGTCAAGGTCATCATCTCATTTCCATCCCCTTTGCTGCCCGAGTAATGTGCTTTTTCTTTCATCTTTCTATCTGCAACGGTTGTGAAGATATTTGGTGGACTAACGGACAGACAAACACACAAACACAAACAACTACAATAAATCACCGCTTCATACGATGTAATAACGCCAAATTCACACAGTCAAACATGCATTCATAAACTGAAGGCAGAGGATGTTCTAAAAGGTTCTGACTCTGTCCTTCCTCACTATAATCACCCACTATATTCCAAAGGTCTACTGTTCACACATAGAACATTCATCAAATACTTTCTTTGCAAGCAGAAGCAGGGTTCAATTCACAGACCATCCTATTAGCAAACAACCAGCTCCACCTCCTGAGCCACAGCAATTACAAAAATGACTAAATGTCTCAATTTGGCCATTGTTTTGTTTAATGAGCATTCACCTGACACAAGTGCTACCTCCCAGGACAGTTGACTCATTTTTAAGTGACATATATGTTGTTCATCATTATGTAAATAGAAGAAAAAATTTTTTTAGAGGTCTGTCTTCATCCCTGTGGTCAGAAAACCTTCAAATCTGAGCTGCACTAGCTTCTGCATCCAGTTGTCACATGGGGGTCATAAGGAGATGGAGAGCACGGATAAACCGGGTCAATATGACCAAAGATCTGAGGATCTGTCATGAGCACCCGGATGATTTCCAAAGTGATTTGAAGGTAACATCATTTTTGGACAACCCATCGTATTTATTCTGAATTCCCAAGGTTTAGTGGATAATTAATTAATGCCTGAAGCTACTGGAGATGTTGCAAAAATGTTTTTATGAACAGATTATCACGCGATTATGGCACTCGTGAAAAGTAAACAATATCAAAAGTGATTGACAGGTGATTTTACTGAGAAGATCTGTGACACTGAAAACACACAGAAACAGCATGTCAGGTCCTGATTCTTGTAAATTCGTAAATACAAGACATATAAATATAAACTACAGTTGTTATTAATTTCACACAGTCCAACAGTAATGAATGGCGGTTAGCTCAATGCTAACATAATATGGAAAATCCCATTGGTAGCGCGATTAACTTTTCCATACACACAGTAAACCCAAACGGGACATTATAACTAGTTGATATCTCTGTCAGAATGTGATTCAGATGAAAACACCTGGGATGAGTCGCTAGATATCCAAACTCTCATCCTCCGCATACGCAGGTGGTAATTATACAGGGTAATTACACCCCCAGGTGGGAAATCCTCCTCAGTATCTGATGACGATGACATAATTTTAGATGATATCCTGATAAATAATAGTGAAAATGTCGGCCCGTATTGTTATGGATTCACCCCGATGTCTACGATTGCCTTCACTTCCGCTGTCATGGCGCGCTCCGTAACTTACTTTAAATTTTGTTTTTCTAAGTCCCCATTGCTCATAAAAAAATAAAAATGCCACCAAGCCTTTTTTTTTTTTTTAACTTATGTACTTCAAATACCGACCTGGTTCATTTTGACTTCACTGTCCAGTTAAAGATCTCCATTAAATACGTTACCAGGCTGGCATTGGGTATCAGTAGCTCATGGAAACCACTTTGTAGATCATCCTTTTACTTCTGTTTACTTAAGTAAAAATGCTCGTAAAATTAAAAAAAAAAAAAGAAAAGAATTGACACAGCTACTGTGACCTTAGTGTCAATCAGCTCCTGTTAGCTTGTCAGCAACCAGTCTTTTTCCTTCAACCCAGTTCAATCCCACACACTCTACCTTACATTAAACCCTACTATTATCTCTCTCAAATCCATATTTTTCACACTTCATTTTAAATGCCCCTGTTTGGGAAAAAAAATATTTATTTGTTATTCTGATCTCATGCAATTCACATTCATTTCACTGTTTCTGTGTGGAGCAACGATTGCCATCATGGTCTATGTCTGTTTGTCATAGAAACTTTAATAGCTACCAGCGTGAGACGCTGATCAGCCAAGCAAATCAGCGCAGTGAGATCTAATATGTCACTGCCATGCAGAGAGAGAGGCGGTGTTAGCGTACGTGTGAGCATGTGACTATGCATCACGCGGGTCTTGTTAACACTGGGTGTAATGGTGGATGGCAGTAATGTGGGAATGACAAAGGTGTTCTTACAGGGAGCTATATGAAGATGTGTGACACCAGCCAGGGTTCTGCAACATGTCACCTCCTGTTCTGGTGTGTGTGTATGTGTGTGTGTGTGTGTGTGTGTGTGTGTGTGTGTGTGTGTGTGTGTGTGCACAAAATCACAGTAAACATGGCAAACACTGCCGCTATGTATGAACGCCTCACACCCATGAGCCCGCAGATCAGAAGACGCGGCTGACGGCGACACGATTAGAGGCGTCTCAACTACTAGAACATATATTCATATTAACCAATCCTCCTATGGCAGTGTCCTCAACCCTTCAGTGCCTCTACCCTTCTATGGCTCAGTGAATGTTTCTCAGGTAACCAACGTACTTTTTGTTTAAGGGTTGCGTGAGATGAGTCATTATTATTCCAAACCAATCAGAAGAAGAGTTAGCACAGTAAGTTTATTAACGGTATGTGTTCT
The DNA here is from genome assembly GCA_013358685.1 of Antennarius maculatus. Lineage (NCBI taxonomy): Eukaryota > Metazoa > Chordata > Actinopteri > Lophiiformes > Antennariidae > Antennarius > Antennarius maculatus. The sequence continues at coordinate 24,274,368 of CM023611.1, read as the reverse complement.
CAAAGTGCCCTCTAGTTGCATGTTGTGCTTTACCGTTCTACGGTCTGTCGGTACAGTACAGCTGTTGATTATGTTTCTTAGTCATTTATGTCTAATTTGAAACATAATGTGCATAATGTGCACTGAACTGAATCATTTAAGTTTTCATTTGTCTCAAATTGATCAATAAATCAGTATACCTAATATCTTATGGGCATTAGTTCTGAGTATTTGGACTATAAATAATTCCTACAACTCTTGAAGCTGAAAACATGATGAGCATTTTTGGAACTTTCTACGATGCTGTTGGTTTTCAAATAAACAGTTATGTATCTTTTTTCTGGTGATCCACTGAGACATAAGAAGACCCGTCTGAGTTCAGTTGGCCCAAAGTCTGAGGGTAAAGCTTCCTTTTGAAGGTACTTTCATATTTTAAAGATAAATAAATGTGTCTTTGTGTCTTCATCAGCTTTTAAATGATCTTCAGCCATTCCAGGGGCCACGCTCATACCAGGAAAACAATAAATAGCAAGTCAACAATTTCATACTTTCGTCATCGCACACATGCTCATTTCCAGCCTTTTCTCTTGCCCTGTCCTTGTCGCCTGTCCTTTTCTAATTGCCTTCCTTTCCCTGCTCCCCCCCACCCACACTGGTCCAGTCATCGGCTCTCAGCGGGGTCCAGAGGGGCCTCTGCAGCAGCTGTACCCCAACAGGAGATCTGCTTTCTGGGGTGGTAGCTCTAGATGATGGAGATGTCAAACAGAACACTGCTCCATTTATCCATCTGGCTCCACGCTACATGGAGTAATAACTTGGAATACAAATGTACACTAGAGGGCGCTGGTGATTCAACATTGTTTGAAAAATTATGAACCTGGCATGGACATTAACAATAACAGAAATACATGTTTAAAGATAAATGAAATGTGCACATTCTTTACCCATGTGTCCCCGATTTGAGTTCTGATTTTGTCTGCACATGTTCTTTAATCAAAAAGCCTCTTAAACTTTATTTGACCTACGCAAAAAGCTATAGACACAGAATTAAGACAATAAACTGTCTCTTCGATCCTGTGAACACTGCAGCTCAGATCCTGCGCAGACACAGCAGACATTTCTAAACGTGTCTTACTCCAAGTAAAGACGACCGCAGAGAGTTAACATTCAGATTCAGTAAACCTTTATTTAAATCAAACAGCAGATAAAAAAACATTAAGACAGGTGAGCAGGGAGTGCTGAGCTGCAAAATGTTAACTTGTAAAGAACACAATATGTGGAACAGTGTGTAATGCGTGTATTTAGTCACTATATATGTGAGTGAAAGATATAAAACATTAAAGTGACCCCAAACCAGTGCTGACCTACAAGTATCTGGACACCAGGCATGTTTCCAGCGTATCACCAACAGCCTCTCTGCTCCAATTAGTCCCATTTTTTTGTGTTCAAATGATCTTATTTGTTATGGGGATTAATGTTAATATGCTTCCAATGATTCAATTATCATTTCACCAGCAACATTAGGTGCAACTAGAAGTCTGAAAGTTTCCATACCCCTGGTAAATGAGTTACTTTCATTCAACCACCATTGACACAGGTATTTTCCAGAAGATAATACGACAATGTACACGAGGATCATTGTGGGAAAAAAAAAAAAAAACAAACTTATCAGCTTTTATTTACCTTTAAAACAAACAAAAAAAAAAGTATCGTTCAAAATTATTAAATCCTTTGCAAACCATCACATGTCTATGGGAACATCCAAAGTTCTATTCCCAACAATCCAAGCTGTTCTACAGCATCCCGATGACCCTGATTCAGTGGGAACAGATGTTTTACTCCACTCAACAGGTGAACGGCGGTTCTCTGCAGTTGGTTCGTGGAAAGTAAGACAAAAAGGGAGAAAAGGGCTTTAAGATGAAGACGAGATGACTGTAATCATCTCGTATCATCTTGGTCTCTGTCATCTCCAAGAAAATGGATGCATGGATGAAAACGTTAGAGGATGTGGGGACCTGGCTGGTCAGGAGGAGACTAAGAGATGTGAAAAAAAACAAAAATCCAAGGATCACCACCGAATCAGTGGTGAATCTGGGCTCTGCTGGTGGTAACATCTCACAGCAGATACACACCAGATTGACATCCTACACATTACTGGGTTCCATGGAGAGACCAAGGGGGACATCGCTTCATAACATAAAGAACAAAAAAAAACTGCTTGGCCTTTGCAAATGCTCGTCTGGACAAAGACGTAGACTTTTGGTCTTCTGTTTCATGGTAAGAAGAAACAAAAAATAAATGGTGTGGCAGAAAAACCAGCGGACATTTCAGCCTAACAACAAACTAAAACACACGACCAACATGTTAAAGAAATGTTTGGTGGACAAAAACATTCTGTGGAGGGAGATTAAGATTAGGGTGAAGGCAAGGACCCTCCAACCCGAAAGAGTCCGAGTTCATCACTGCAGATAAATGGAGGACATACAAAAAGCTGCTCAGCAATTACAGGGAGCAATAGCCAATAAAGGCTTTTCTATTGATCATTGGGAATGGTGTGAATAATTCTTAATATGCCACTTTTTGTTCAAATGCAAATAAATTCTGAGAAATATTTTTTGCCACAATTTACATCTTCTTCTGAGAGACGCCTGTGTTATTTCCTGTCAAGAAAAAGTTACTGGTTGAATAAAAGTAAGTTTGAGTTAAAGCTTCCACTGCTGTAAATAACTCTGGCACCAGATATAGAAAAGAGGATTTGCATTCAACCAAGACGCTTGCAGCCAAATTTGACCAAAAATTGGGACAAAATTTAATATTTGATATTCTTTCCTTTCAAGTCAGGTTGGTAGAAGCTGATGTAAAAGTGCTTTCATGCAATTCAACAGAAATCGTGTATTTAGTAATTACAGCCGAGGTAAAATGAGCACCAGAAGTTCTGGTGAGACTATTTTAGACATTTCAATACAGCAAGGAATTTCAATCTTAAAAATTCAAATTAATTTCAAGCTTTCCTACATCAAAACAGGGAACATTTTAATTACCAGCAAGACATTTCTGCTGGTTAGTGATTGTTGATGATCTAAGCTGAACAAAAGCCCACTTATATTTTCTGGTGAGGTAGAATGTGATGTGTTTCAGGACATGGAGGTAATAATCGGCTCTAAGCCATCTAGTGTGTTTTTGAAAAGTGTGCAGCAACTGTGTCGAATACAATTTTTGTCAATGAGGAAAAAGACTCCATTCAACCAAACCGCCATCGAAAACTCACACTGTAGTTTCTCAGCTCCACCTCATTTTCTCGACATTATTACATGCTACATTAGTGTCAAAAGTCGACATGTCCCAACTAACGTGTCAGCAGTCAGTCACCTGAAAAACTCAATTATCAGCAAATGTGCATAAAAGAACAGTAAGTGATGGAAAAAATATTGTTAATATGGCATAAATTAATATCCAAGTCTCCACAGGCTCACAAGTTGTCAGAAAATCCTTTTGCAATCGGATATCATTGCTCTGAGCGGTTTTTTATGGTGGGACCACAGCAGAAGTTATGAACAGTGTCAAAGTTGCACACTAGTATGTTAATATGCTAAAGCTTAACATATTAACTCAGTGTAATAAATAATAATTATATTGGCTGATGGTGAGAATAATAATTATTAAATTGTTTGTATTTAAAGAAATGCGCATTGAATACAACTGATTTTTAAAATTATTATATTAAAAATAAGACTAAACAATGTAAAAAGACTAAAAACTGTAAAAGTACAATTTAATTTGAAGCAAAATAAATCTGAAAAAATTTTCCTATCCTATCCTATAACCAATAATTCATTTTCTGCGCATGTAACCTCAAAATAATAATTATGCAGTATCTTGGAATATACAGTATTTGTAATATATTGGTCTATAACTCTTTAACCTTCGTCTGTTGTTAGGGTCGCCACCGACCCGTTCTTGATTTTAAATTCATAAAACTACCACAAAAATGCGTTTATTGCATCAAGGCTTTTTGACTTTGTCAGGAACCTCCATTTCAACAAAACAATATCCCAAAAAAATTTTTCACCAAATTATAAAATGCTCTGGTTGAAATTGTTACCTTTGAGGTGTTAGGGTCGGTTTCGACCCGGTTATAAAATAAGCTTATAAAGCAATAATTAGAGCCAAAACTGGAATCATAAGTGCACTGTCAGACAGCCAGCTCCTCTTCTAGTCATGTGAGCTTTAGTGGATTCTCATTTTGGATTTTTTCTTTTCCAGTTTACCTGCACAGAAACAAAAACAAAGTCGGGCATGTCCATTCACTCATTTCACTTGCAGAGTGCACATCTCCAATTTGCAGCATGCAAAGATGAGAAGATCTACATTAAGCCAAGTTCTGGACCATATTTTTGTTGAAAATGAGAGACGACAATGAGCAGCATAGTGATGCAGAGGAGCAGGCTTCTGAGGAGGAAGACGATGTGGAGTATCATCCAGAAGACACTGATCTGGTGTCAGTGTCTTCACTGACACCAGACACCAGTGACCCCACCAGTGGTCAGTGGCTGAAAAATTCAAAAAAGTCCAAAAATGGAAAGATACTTTGGAGCTCAGTACCTTATGATGTACGTGGCAGGGCAGCTGCTGAAAATGTCATCAAAAAGACCCCTGGAATCACAAGGTTTGCTGTGACAAGAGTCAGTGATGTCAAAACATGTTTTCAGCTATTTATGCCATTGTCAATAAAAACAGTCATAATTGCTATGACAAACCTTGAAGGGAAAAAAGTCCATGGCAACATGTGGAAAGACATGGATGAGGAATGCCTGGATGCTTATATTGGTGTTCTTCTTCTTGCTGGAGTGTACAGATCTTGCAATGAGGCCACTGATAGTCTCTGGGATGCATCAACAGGCAGAAATATTTTCCGGGCAACAATTTCACTTCAGACCTTTCGATTGATATCACGAGTCCTCAGATTTGACAACAGGGATACCAGAGCAAGATCTGACAAGCTTGCCCCCATCAGGGATGTCTGGGAGAAATGGGTGCAGCTCCTTCCACTGATGTTCAACCCAGGTCCAGAGGTGACAGTGGATGAACGTCTTCTCCCTTTCCGAGGAAAATGCCCCTTCCGGCAATACATACCCAGTAAGCCAGGGAAGTACGGCATAAAAATCTGGGCAGCCTGCGATGCCAAAAACAGCTATGCCTGGAACCTACAGATTTACATTGGCAAAGCTGCGAGTGGCATCCCTGAGAAGAACCAAGGAAAACGTGTGGTCCTTGATGACTACTGGCCTGCAGGGTCACAATATCACTGGTGAAAATTTTTTTACCAGCTTTGACATTGGACAAGAACTTCTCAGGAGGAAACTTACCACGGTGGGCACAGTTATGAAGAACAAACCTGAGCTGCCTGCTGAAATCTTGCAGGTGAGGGACAGGGCTCCACTTTCCTAAAAGTTTGCTTTTACCGACACCACCACTGTTGTCTCATACTGTCCAAAAAAAAGATGGAATGTGATACTGATGTCTACTCTTCACAAAGATGCAGCTGTGTCATCAGGAAGTGATAAAAAGAGAGAATGTTTCTTGAGGAGCTCGGAAATTCCCTTGTCGAGCCACACATTGAGCAAAGGCAGCGGGTTCCCCGAGACCCTTTGTCAGACAGCTGCAGAGCTCACCTACCACTCTGTCCACATCATCAGCAAAACAAAGAGCATCCTCGCCGGCATCCTCCTCAGCCAGCCCTGCCTCAACACCAACCAGACCAGCCACAGACAGAACCCAATTCAGGACACCTGATTCTAAAAGAAAGAGGTGTCAGGTCTGCCCAAGCAGTAAGGACAGAAAGACAAACGAATTGTGCTTCAAGTGCAAGAAATATATCTGCAAAGAACACACAAAAAGTGTCACTTTTAGCCACACATGCATCTAAACACACATACACACACACATACATACATATGCATGTTCTTGCACACAGAGACTTTTACTCTGATTTAGTTTTTTATTAGATTTTGAATTTGGGATTTTGGAACATATGCTTGATTAGTTGTTTGACCTTACAAATCTATATTTTGTGTTGTGACTTGTTTTGCTTTTCATGTTGTGTTCATATTAAAGTTTTATAGCTGAAAAAATACTTTTTTTTCCATTTCCTTGAAGTAAATGTATATGGGTCGAAATTGACCCTTAACACCATAGATGTTACTATAGTTAATGATATTAAAATGAAAAAAATTTTACCAGCTTTTAAAATTGAAATCGAGGGCAACACCGACACAAAAAGTCCCAGAGGCGCACACCAGAAATATTAACACCAATATTTTCATGGATAAGGAAGCCTAACAATGTAACCAAGAGATGAGAAACAAATTGGATGATAGATGATTGTTTTTAGTTTATTTTAGAGATGATTTAAAACACGGGTCGAAACCGACCCGTTAACATCGGAAAAGGTGACAGAACGCTAACACCAGACAAAGGTTAAGCTTGTGGAGATGCTTACCTCGGTCACATGACTACCATCTTAAAGGGGCCGCTCAGGCTGCTAACACAGAATACATTACCACTAAAGTGAAACTTCCAAGCAAGCAAATGTTTTGGAAAGTTTCTTTCAGAAAGAACCTATGCATTTAAAGAAAAAGAAAGCTGCTAAATTCCAAGTTTTTATGCAAGTTGTGTTATTTTGTTTTGCTGTATTTATCCTACACAGCTTAAGGGACAGTTCTTGAAAATATTGTGTGATGTTAAACCGTTTCATGGTGAGTTATGTCTGTACTGAAGTACAGACATAACTCCTCCTGTGATCATCTTTTCTTTAGCAATAAAGAAAAAGACAGAGATACAAGTGACGTGTGTGTGTGTGTGTGTGTGTGTGTGTGTGTGTGTGTGTGTGTGTGTGTGTGTGTTTGTGTGTGTGTGTGTCCATTCATGTGTTTCAATGTTCATCTGTCAGTTTCTCTGCCCACACCAGGTCATCTGATCGTGGTTTCTGCCCTGTAAGTCGTTGGATCAATTGCTCCATCTGTCTCCAGAAGCCCAGTTGATCCAGAGGATAATTACACCAACCTGGAATATGTGGACAGGGGGCGGGAAGAGAATGGATTGAAAGAAGTATTCAAAATTTGGAAAATCTGGAATTAGATGTTTTTGATGGTGGATGAGCATCCAATCTGCAATCAGTATAAAGGTACAAAACAGAAAACAGTCAAAAAAGTGTCTCTTGATGACATTGATCTCAGCTAAAAATTAGTCACACGGAACAGCAGGCATGAAATGATATAAAGTGTGACACAGCAAGTACATATACAGTGAACCACTAATCAAAACTTGAACAATAAAAACATATAAGAAATCAATACATTGCCCGAAACCAGAGAAATGACCAAAATTATTGGTACACTTGGTATTCTTGAAGGGTTTAAAATCATTTATTTTTGAATTGGCCATTGATACACAAATAAAATGAATGAAAAATCTGCAAAGTCATCATTATGCTCCATAAAACACAACATAGAACCATTATAAAGAGATTTAGGTCATGTTCTTTACAGGTTTGGCTAATTTCATTCTCAACGTCACACAATCATATTCCTTCACAGAAGAAGCCACGTTAGCTGTGTGATTCTTTGAATGCACTAGGTCTGTTGTGGTCATGAAGTGACTGGTCACATCAGGATTTCCTCACCGAGGCCACTCCATTTTGCACAACTGAACAAAGGAAGACAGACCAGACCGGACCAGGCCAGACCAGACCAGGCCAGAACAGACCAAACCCAACCAGACCAGACTGGACCGGACCAGGCCAGAACAGATCAAACCCAACCCAACCAGACCAGACCAGGCCAGAACAGACCAAACCGAACCAGACCAGACTGGACCGGACCAGGCCAGAACAGACAAAACCACACCAGACCGGACCAGGCCAGAACAGACCGAACCAGAACAGACCAGGCCAGACCAGACCAGACCAGACCAAACAAGACCAGACCAGACCAGGCCAGAACAGACCAAACCACACCAGACCGGACCAGGCCAGAACAGACCAAACCTAACCAGACCAGACTGGACCGGACCAGGCCAGAACAGACAAATCCACACCAGACCGGACCAGGCCAGAACAGACCAGAGCCAACCAGAACAGACCAGGCCAGATTGGACCAGACCAGACCGGACTAGACCAGACCAGAACAGACCAAACCCAACCAGACCAGACTGGACCGGACCAGGCCAGAAGAGACCAGACCAGACCAAACAAGACCAGAAGAGACCAGACCAGACCTGTCCTGACCAGCTTTATCAGTGATATGGTTGATTTATATCGTAAATCCAATTAACTACATTTGTAGCATTTGTAGGAAAGACGGATGACACGAATGTTGTAAAGCCATTGCTATTATATTTGAAAACAGCAACACTAACAATAAAACTGTTTTTTGACAACCAAAGTGCTTTGCATGGTTTGACATGATTTTATATAAAAAATGAGACCAGGATTCCGCAAATTGATAACATATCTCAGTGTCAATCCAGTGTATGATAAAGAACTAAAAAGTTAACCGAAACAGTTGTGTATTTTTTAACATTTTCTAGTCCCAAAATACATGTCATGTACTTTAACTGTCTTTATATCTCTTTTTCTTCCCCTTCTTATCCACAACTGCTCCATAATCATCAGTTCCTCAATCTACATCCAACCTCCTGTCTCACCCTCATCCTGATCATCACGTTGTTTCAGTGGGTAGAGAAATGTCGGGGTTTTCCCAAGAGAGCTCCTTAGCCTCTGCTAATACACACACACACACACACACACACACACACACACACGCACGCATATTTTATATTTAAGGTAAATACATTAATGCATGTACGGATACAAACTAAAGTGCATTAGCTTTTTAAAAATGCATGACTGCCCAATAGCCTCTGTGCATGTCTGCTGGTTGAACATTTACACTCTCTTCTCGACGTATGTTCCTCCCATGAAGCAGATGAGTCGTCCCCTTGATATTTAAAGATGAGTCCTTTTTGCAAGATGCTTGCACATTTGCAATTTTTATTTGTTGTTTTAGGCCTCACGTTCGATAACACGAGCACACGTGTAGAAAGACAAGCACACACACACACACACACACACACACACAACATATGCATACTGACACTAAGACCCACTGGCAAGAAGCTGATGGAGATGTTCACGTGAGCTGTGTGTACTTAAATTATCCTCGTCTGACGCCCCCCACCACCACTCATAATGTGTTTGCATTGGGTTCATGCTATAGCTGTGGGGATGTGTGAGCGGGGTGTATGCGTGTCCCTGCAGTGACCTTCTCTCTGCTGGAAGACAATAAAGCAGCCAGCAGTTGTGTTTGATTTCACTCTTTATTTCTTTCTATCTCCTCTTCTTCTTCCTCATGTCTCTGGCTCTGTTTCCTTCCCCACACACTCCTCTTCCTTTTTATTTTTCTTTCTTCCCTCCCTGTCCTCCCTCCTCCCCTCTGCCTGTGAAGTTCTATTTGTTAGAACAGACAGCAGGTTAGCATTAAATATACATGGGGATTGTCAGCCGGTGGCGAACACAAAGGCAGCTAGGCGGGGCCCCAGTGGAATCCAAGCCCTGGCGCAGGCAGTCAAGCTGGGGGAGTGGGGGCTTTTGCCTTCCCTTGTGGGCCCAACGGCAACCAACCCACCTCCCACACACACACATACACACACAAACACAGGTTAGAAACCAACGAGGAGGTCAGACAGACACAGATGAGGAGTATACAGCTGTCCATGTTGTGCATGTGTACAAACACACACTCTCCCTGTGCCACCCCCTTCAACTTCACTCACACGCACATCTGTCATCCACAGGGGCGCTGGGTGACGTACGAACTGAACCCCACTCGTGTACCGTCCCTCGTCTCTGTCTGTCTCTGTCACTCACATGCACACAGAACACGGAACACGGAACAGAGACAAACACACAAACAGGAAGCTTTCTTTGAGTTTTTTAGAAGAAGCTGACAGATAAACACCGTTTTGTCCCAATGAGGAGGAGTTCAATTCAATCAAGTGAAGCCTAACCCGGCTTGCTACAGGTGAAAGGCAGGGTACACCCCGAATGTGTTGCCAACGCATCGTGAGGCGCATCCCAATATATACTGTGCAAACAAATAGTGTGACGTGATGTTATACATATTCATCATGATGTTCATTTACGTTCATATAAGAAAGAACATCTGAATTCAAACTGAAGGAGGAAGTAAAATAATTAGAAAAAATACTTTGGGTTTATTTAGGGCATGTAATATTTCGAAAATGTGAATTTTGTGCTAATATACTCATACATGTTTCATAATCCACCAAACATTGAGCTATCCAAACGCGACCGTCCTCATTAAAGAAACAGTTTGATCTGAAATCTTCTCTTGTTATTCAAAATGAAGTTAAAGTCTATTTGTGGTCCCACGATGTGCTGGTAACATGTCTGGAACATAAATTCAGAGCGATTTAACAATAAGGAGTAGTTACATTTATATTACATTGAGTTACATACAACTCAATCCACTTTTTGTGTCCACTTTTTTTTTTTTTTTTAAACATTTTGCACAATCTTTTTAAGATTTTAGTACTCAGGCATCCATAACAGATATTCACACATTATTTAGTAATCATGATTACACCCATTCTTACCTGTGGTAATACAATAGTTTGTCTCATGGGGTGAGACGCGGTGAATGCGGTGGTGTTTCCTTGGCAACACCACATGCCAATCCTGTAGCAGTGTGACCCATCGTGGACGACAAAAAGTACGAATGGCTCCATTTATGAATCTGATTGGTCAAGTGTCACAAAAACTGTAATTGTAAAGATGTAGCAGCATGAAAAGAAAAGAAAAGAAAAGAAAAGAGATTTTTTTTTTTAAAAAGAAAGTTTATTTACATAAATCAAATTTACAGATAAATGACACTCATTCAGTCATATGGGGAAAGAGAGATTTGCACAAAACATACATGAATAATACGGAAAATGAAAAATAAATAAATCTATTCTCACTGATCACAGAACACATTTTTTCACACACCACAGGTTTTCTAAAGGTTTCTACATCATTTATTACTCTGCAATAATTGAATTGATTCTGGTTTGGACTATTCTTTTCATAATGACTTCCACTTTACCATCTGATTAGCCTTCCACCCCCCCCCCCCCCCCCCCCCACACACACACACACACACATACACACCTTTAAAAACCAATAATGTTGACTTGCTTGTTAAAAATATTTCCAAATGAGAGAGATTTTCTCTAAAAACAGGACCAGATTTTTCGATTTCTGATCCTCTGGCAGTCCAGACACACTTGAATTTATAATGGAAATAAAACCTTTAACTGCCACTGCACTGTGTAAAATCCTCCACTGTAGATCTCCTACCTTTTTTGATAGCTGTGGCCTGTAGAAAGGCCAAGGCGAACCCTCCGTGGTGTGTCAGCCCAATCTCTTTACCATCAGTTTTACATTCTTTTACCGTTACTATCACCGAGGCTGATGGGGTCTGACACTTGAAAGCCATGAGACGAGCTCTCTGTAGGGAAGGGATCAGTGTTTTTAAACGGCTTGTGCAATAAAAGTTGTCCCATTGCAGGAAACGGTATGAGACGATTCTGAATTTGTCATTTTGCTTGATCATTTACCAGAAGTTTATATGAACTTCATTTGACAATGTGCTAATGTAAGTTCAAGTTCGGAGATAGCAGAAATGTTTGGGTGATCAATTCGTTATGGGTCCTTTAAATAATAGTGGATGGTGTCCAGTTTTCTACCTTGACCCTTAAACATTCCAGGAATCTTCTCATTTTCCCTGTTTATACTCTAAGAGCTACTTGTCTCGATCAATTTTTTTTTTTTTTTAAAAAAGACACTGATTGCATTTTTTTTTTTAACTTTGGTATTTTTTGTTTCTTCTTTTTTTTAAATTTCTTTACAATCAATTTTCAATAGCACCTCATCGATCACTACATCCTGACAGACAAGAAGGATAATTTTAATCGGAGTGAGGAGCCAACTTCTTATCCAGGACCTTATTGCTGTTGAACGGTGGGATATTGGAAATTATGATTTTTTTCACTGGACTGCTTGTAAACACTATCTAAAAAGATCACCACCATGCTGTTCAGACCAGCATGCCGTACGTGAGCTTCTCTACCGTCACTAAAGTCCACTCTTCCTACTCTTTGATGGCATGCTGACTTGTCAGGGAGTCAAACATGGAGCTCACGGCCATGTTGCCTCTTTGGATGGTCATATCGCTCCTTCTTCCCTAAAAACCCACCAAAAAATATCAGGTGTGGGGGTGATTGAACTTGAATGTGGCATGCAAAAAAAACCCCTAAAAAATAAACCAATCTAAATAGTGCCACTCTCGCCTGTCACTTCCTTAATTAAAGGTGGACTCCCACAGAGAGGATATTGGTAGGAGCCACAGAGAAGAAGGAACTAAGGACGAGGATGGGGGCATGACGGGACAGAGAAGAGGGCAAGAGATAGACAAGCAGGACAATTAGGAGAAAGCACAGCATGACATGTGGACAGTAAGCAATGACTGTCTTAATATTGGCCTAAATCAGGGATACCAAGGGGCGAGGGAATGAAAAATAAAACTAAATGAAGGCTTCTGTTTTATGTAATAACCCGCATTATGTGACAGGTACTGGCCCAGAAGAGAATTGGCTAATTGAAAATTATGCTGCTGCCAAATACTGGTTTATTTGTGGACTACATACTGTAGCTCCTGTGCTCCCCAAAAGACGCTCACAGTCTCTGCAGTCTCCACAGACGGGTTCTCCATAGTGGCTGATCTGAACAGCAAACGTTTACCTAAGAGTGAATGAACGATTTGTGTGCAGATGTGTGTTATCCCACCCCCTGTTAACCACTCTTTGTGAGCATTTGCAGACAGAAACCACATAAGTTCACAGTCGGCAATCAGCTTAGGGCAGTCATTTCTTTCGCACCACTTTTTTCTTGTTATGGTATGTATTGTTGTATTGAACAAGGAAGTTGGGGGCAGCACGGTGATGCAGTTGGGTAGCGCTGCCGCCTCACAGGTTGGCGGTTCCTGGTTTGCGTCCCACTCTGTGTGGAGTCTGCATGTTCTCCCCATGCCTGCATAGGTTCTCCCCGGGTTCTCTGGCCTCCTCCCACCTCCAAAAAACATGCAATTCAGGTCGATTGGCCGATCTCTAATTGTGTTTGTCTGTCTACATGTGGCTTTGTGGTCCACTGGCGTCGCGCCCAGAGTGTACCCTGCCTCACACCCCAAGTCGGCTGGGACAAGCCCCAGTACCCCACGACCTGCGACGGCGGATGAAGATAAATGAGTGAATGAATTTTTACATTGTACATACGTATCTGCACTCGGAATGGGTGGGACTTAAACCGGAAGTGGGTGTGGTTTGACCGGAAGTTGCTGTATTTATTGTTTATTTTAAAATTATTTACAGAACAGCCTCAACATTGAGATTCAAATCAATGTTTTTGATCACAAAAGTAAGAGAACTATTTACAGAACAAGTTTTTACGAGCTCAGAACATGAAATGTATTAATGAATACAACGCATGCAATAGTAAATTATGAAGTACAAAGTAGAATGAGAGAGAGAGAAAGAGATTAGAGAGAGAGAGATAGTTAGGAAAATGACTGAATGTATTTACGAGCGTGAGTATTGACGAGTGTTACCGGTATCATGCTTGTACTCGTCAAAAATGAAACGAGTACCCAGCTCAACCCTAATTTTAACACTTGAATTCATAACATATGAATTCTATTTCACTTTGTCCACAAATAAATTACTGTTACATTGAATTTGTTGTACTTGCACCAGTTGAACGGTGCGTCACCATCACCTCTGCAATGCACGCAGTATTAGAAAAATTTAAAACATTACATTTAATCAGTGAGAGATTCCTGTCTGTGCCTCACCACCCCATTCCTTATGTGTTTCTGAACAACAGCTCTACCCAGACAATGGTACATCGTTGTTCTAAAGGATTCTGAGGACTGGACATGTGCTGCTTCTCTGTGTGATATTCATCCACAGGTGGAGGATGAAGGATTGCAGTTTACCAGCCCAAAAACAGTCGCACCAAAACAGCTTTTGAAATATATCCATCTAATCTCAACATTGTTTTTTGACGTCATCGGGATGACGAATACTGCACTTGGCTCAAAAAATTAAGACTGAAGACATAAAACAAGACTTCTGATTAATGACTGTGGTCAAAAGTAAATAGTAGAGAAGCCTGGAAAGAACACAGAATCAAATCATGTGACTACAATACAGTCTTTACAACCAGGAAAGGACATACAGGCAAACTTCAGTTTCCGACCACAATTTATTCCTGAAGGCTGTTCGAATAGCGATTTGTTCGAATTCCAAATACATTTTTCCCATTACAAATAATGTAAATGGTCTTAATCCGTTCCAAGACGCTAGAAAACTACCTTTTTTCAACATATGTTATTTCATAATGTCATTTATATATTAAATTGTACAGTAATGAAACATATCAAATAAAGGTAAAAAAAAAACAAGCAAACACGAGAAAGAAAGAAAGAAAGAAAGAAAAAAACATGGACGTAATCAGGTTATTACATGGACGTAATCTGTCCAAAAGACAGAAGCTTACGGTACCGTAACTCGTACCATAGGCAATGGAACGCAAATTAAGCAAAACATTATTGAATACAGTAAACTAAAATATAAAGCATGTTTCCATCACGTTTTATCTCGACCTTTCTCGCCTTTATCGTGCTTGACGGCGAGAAAAAGGCGTTTGTTTCACGTTCGACTTCCAAATTTTGTTCGACTTCTAAGACAAAAAAATTCCGAATTGTTTGGTCGAATTCCGATTTGTTTGATGTCTAAAGCGTTCGAAAACCAAGGTTTGATTGTATTCTAAATTATATTATTGCAACTCCTAAAATCTAAGACTCATCTCATATTATCACATCAGTTATGGGCTCTATCTTATAACAAGTATAAAGTGGAAAAAATACTGAACAACTGTCACTGCTAGTCCCCATCCAATGAATAATTTTTACACCCAGAATTCACACAGTGCTGATCTGAAGATGATGTTTAGTCACAAGACAACTGCTTCACTCTGAGGTTTTCTACTTCTTGACAATACTTTACACTTTGCCTACAGACAAGAATTAATACAATGTTGATGACCACTTGGTTCACCTTAACATAGCATAGACATACTGTACATGTTTTTTGCCTGCTTAGGGAAAAATTATATACAATGATACTTCCAATCATAACACAAACTGCATTCAAATAATATATGTTTATTACCCAAATTTCATCTAAATAGCAGGTTAAAAACAAGCAAATGTAAATTTTTCAAAAGATATACTATCATCCTCTTCTACCACGTTTTTTTATTAGTCCTCTTTAGAAATTATTTTGTTTGAAGGGCCTTCTGGAGGCTTCAATGACCACTACACGCCCATCCTCTAAAGACACACTACCCTATGTGGAAAAGCACAAGATAGAGGGGTAGAACCAAGTGCTATGGACGAAAGGGGGAATAAGGATTGGGTCACCCAACACACCCAAATGCTGATGCCCAAAGACACTGACAGATGATTGTCCAGGAAACTAATTATACCCCTACGTCTTTCCCAAGACAAAACATTAAAATAAATGATATAAAACAACACAATTGTGTCACGGTTCGGTATTTGTGCCATGTACATCACTGTACATGATGTCACTATACATCATTTCTGAAAAATGTGGAGCACAAACATCTCCTGGGTCAGGATCCTTCTGGACAACCACAGCACTTTGTTTATTGATTACTGGACTTGATAATATTGGGAACAGTATTAACATCCACAGATTTAAGTTTAATAGTTTAGTTTAATAGAGTTTAAGTTTAATAGAGTTTGTACAAAGTCCATATTGTGTAAATTTATTCATGATGACCAACACAATTGAGATAAATGTCCCTCTTATTGACGGGTTCTCCAAAACTCCACTGGCTTTCTCCTGTTTAACTGTTATTCAGTGGAAAACCATGACTACGAGATTCTGCACCTGGACAGGTGCAAGGGAACTCAACGAAAGCAAAATCTGCTTTTTGATGTTTATTAGCTCTGAACTAAATTTCATCATATAGCAAGTTATATGGCAGATTTTGTCTGACACCTCATTGGACCTTACCTTTCCTAGCTTGATATATAGTCCTTGAGCTGAAATTCCAGATAAATACCAGCTGGTATCTAGAATATGCCATTTGTAAAAACGTATGTCACATTTGCTATTTTGCTCAAAGTGGCATTTCAGTTTCTAGACAACCAAAGGAATCTATTTCCTAAAGCTAGTTGTGCTGTTCCAAAAACGGTTTACATATTTGAAGCACAGTTTAATTTGTGTGCACGCACGCTTCAAAAGATGGTTGTGGACATTTCATGTAGTGTGATTTATAAATATATGTAACACGTAAGCACATTTGAACAGACTTTGCATGCAGGCATCGCTTTAAGTCTTTGCTGCCACTGCAACTCCAATGCATTTTTTTGCACCCCTGGTGGTCCAACCTCCGTTCCCCTGGTGGTCCAGCCTTGCTCCCCTTGGTGGTCTGGTGAGCTTTTTCGGGCCCTGGCTGGTCCGTGTGGACTCGGGCCAGCTCATTTCACATTAACCCCTTCGTGGCCACGGCCCCCCACCCTCCCACCACCAAAATAAAACAGAGTACACTCAATCACTATTGTTTTGAACACCATTTGTATGTACAGGTAATTTAGCCACCAGCATCCCATTTGTTGCACTTTGGTTTGCAGCCAACTTTTGTCTGCTCACTGTCATCCATTTAAGTCTTTGCTGCCACTGTGACTTACCGTTGTCCTTTCTGCCTTTTTGCCCTCCTTCCTTTCTTCCTCGTTGGTTGAACCAATGATCTCTTGACCTCAGTTCAAGTGCAGATATCACAGCTGGAGATGTCACCTCACTGCTCTAAGCTTTTCCCTATACCCATCTCTGCCTTTGTGTCCTGACCGCTTGACACTGAACACTGCATGACATGTCAGGTATAGATGTCATCTCACCGCTACATGACCCTCTGCCACACCCACCTCCACACTCCCTCTCTTCATCATGACCCTCTCATTGTCTCAAACTCTTAGTGGTGACCACAAGGCGCAGACAGGGCAGACAGGATGTCACTGTTTCTCTGTCTGTGTTCCTGTCTTGTGAAATCTTGACTTCACATGGTGTTTGATCTGACAGGTGTGGTCGTCACCTCCATATGATCCTTACTATTGCTCTGTTCCCTTCACTGTTCCCTGCTGTGACATACAATCAGCTGACCTTTGAAGTTCACACTTTGGTCCTCTGTTCTCATACTTTTGATGTATAAAGCTTTCTCTCATTCTACTCAAGTATAACAGTTTTCAGGCTGTATAGTTTTACCTTTGCCCATCATTGCAGTCACTGTTTTCAATAGTGAACTCCTTCTCTACTCTGACTTCCCTAATTTTTAAACATTCAGTCGTCACTTTATTAGGTACACCTTGCTAATCACAGGTTGGACCCCATTTTGCATTTAGATCAACCTTAACACTTTGTGGTAGAGATTCAACATACAGTATTTATGGACACATTCCACACACTTCCAGCAGGTTTGACAGCTACACATCCATGATGATGATCTTCTAAATCATATAAATGTGCAGATTAAACAGTATTCAGGAATTAATTATGACCTACATGTTCCTCAAATTGAAATTTTGACTTGAAAAGTTAAGCGATAATTAAGTCGTTCAATTTTTAGAATCATGTTTATTCACAAAAGTCAAAATACAAGATAGTCACGTTGACACAAGAACATCGGTGTCCACTTAATTTTTCACAACAAACTCTCTTATTGATCAAATACACTAAAGGAGTTGACCTCATGGCAACACCAGACAATCAAGACAGACTCAAAATCTTCAAAATCATGATTCTCCAACTAATTATTGAGGCACTTCAATCTACATCAAACTAATCTTGAGCTAAAATGCTAACTAAACCTTGGAGATTTGAAAATTTTTTAAAACATGAGTCTGGTGCTTTAGGGAAGGCCGTTGTTCAGAGGTTGTCAATAAACTTCCTTGCACTATTTAACCTGTCAATCGGCTTGTTTAAGTGGCTTCATGCAAATGCTGTCAAATATAAGCAGTAGCAGGAGATAATGAAACATTTGTGACTAAAGACACTGATGATACAGTTAACACATTTGAAGAAATATTAACTCCAAGACCCCTGACCTTTTTTGGCTGTTTTTTAGTAGCTTTGATATTTGTCTCTACCACATTAAAAATGATTTAACATACTTATGCCTGTTCTTCAGCACAACTTCAGCTATATGAAGAGATAGTTATTATTTCCCTATAACTTACTATATTGACACATTGGGGCAAAATAGACACACAGTCAAATTCGAAAATGGAAAAATTTTATTTTATCGCACATAAAAAACAAAAAAAGTTTACCATAGGCTTCTAACATAACTACATACAGTTTGTGTCACGTATGCCACTCTTCAAAGGAGTTTTTTAAAATAGGACACAGTCAATCAATCAATCAAGTTTTATTTATATAGCGCTTAATCAGGCAGCAGACATTTCAAAGCGCTTTAGCAGACAGAGAAACCCAACTGAACCCCCCAGATCAAGCATAAGCGACAGTGGCGGGGAAAAACTCCCTCGATGAGGAAGAAACTCTGGGCAGGACCCAGACTCTTTTGGGCGGCCATCCGCCTCGACCGGTTGGGTAGAAAAGAAATCAAAGGAAGATAAGAACAGGGTCGGAGAGAGAGAGACAGAGAGAGAGTGACAAATAGGCCAGATAGAGACAGTGTCAATATGGTTAAGGTTGTTAAAGTCAAGGCACAATTACAGCTGCGTGGATGACTGTATGGCGGCACGGAGGAAGAAAGGAAGCAGGACCCCAGCCAATGGATAGTTGAGGGGTGGTACTGGTGGGCTTGGAGGAGAAGGTCCACAGCACATGGAGAGATGGGGGTGATACTGGTGGGCTCGGAGGTGCAGGTCCACAGAGGAAGGTCCACGGCGGATGGGCGAATGAGGGGTGGAACAATAAAATGACACGAAGGAAGAGAGGCAGCAGGACCCCAGTCGATGGTTAGGTGAAGGGTAATACTGGTGGATGGGAGGTGCAGGTCCACAGCAGATGGTCCACAGTGAATGGGTGGATGAGGGGTGGAACAGTATGGTGGCACGGAGGAAAAAGGAAGCCGGACCCCAGCCGATGATTAGGTTAGGGGTGGTACTGGTGGGATGGGAAGAGCAGGTCCATAGCAGATGGGTGGATGAGGGGTGAATCTGAAAAAAATCCTGTGAGGACATAGAGCACAGAGACTCCAGGGAAGAAGTTTAGTTAGTAGGGTGTGATTGGAGACTTGGAGAGTGAGATCAGAAAAGAGGAGGAGTAACAGAGATGGTTGGAGAGAAGGAGGAGGAGAGAGGAACACAACGACCTCAGTTTTATCAGAATTGAGATGCAAAAAGTTATTGGTCATCCAATCTTTAATACCCTTGATACACGCCTGTAATTTGCACAACTGGCTGACTTCATCAGGTTTAATCGAGAGATATAATTGCGTATCATCAGCATAACAATGGAAGTTGATGGAGTGTTTCCTTATCAAATTACCCAGAGGAAGCATGTACAAGATAAACAGTATTGGACCAAGAGCCTTGAGGAACTCCATAACTAACTGTAGTTGACCTAGAGAAGTTGTTATTAACGTGAACAAATTGGGAACGGTCAGTTAAATAAGACTTAAACCACATCAGTGCTGATCCCTTAATACCAATTGTTTGGTCCAGTCGTGCCAAAAGAATATTGTGGTCAATTGTGTCAAACGCCGCACTAAGGTCCAAGAGAACCAGTATAGAAACAAGCCCTCTGTCTGAAGCGGTTAGGAGGTCGTTGCTAACCTTGACAAGTGCTGTTTTCCGTACTATGATGACACGTGAAATGCTGAGCCTGTCCTGGGCTTTTCATGACCCATTCTGTCACCACTTTTTCATCCTGGAACACGAAGACTCTGTTTACAGGGCAACAATTTTGCTGAAAAATGAACCATTTTTTTCTATGCAATTGCATAAGTACTACATGACAGCATTTTCAAATATTATTTATACGACAGGATTCTCAAAAATGATTTCATGTGAAGACTGTAGCTGGTTACGGAAGCTTTAAAACTGAGAATATGGTAAAAATTGTGTCAAAATTGTATGAACTCAAATTCTAGTGAAAACGTTTGAACAATTTTTAAAAACTTTTATTTGCTTTTTGTGGCCTGACATCAAATCTCTTGGCCTTTGTGTTGCTGCAGAGCAAGAACTTACAAAAGCACCAGAAATACAAGAAAGTTAAGAAATTAAAAAAAATTTTTTTTTGAATAAATACGTAAAAATGGACATAAATGTCAGCCCTGCCTGTTACTTTAATTGAACCACTCTATAGGCTGAAGTACAAAAAATGAATCTCTGTGACCAAAACATTGTCTAATCCATTCTTAAACATCTTTTTAAAATCTACTCATGTCAGAGAGACACTAAGGATATGTTGGCATCCAAAATTTGGATGAAATGAGAACAGGATTTGAATTTGACCATTTTGATAACCTTTCTTCAGATTTTTTTAGCTTTAGGTTCTCAGCTGAGATTACAAAATGATGGTTTCACTGTGGAAGTAATATTCAATGTTGTCTCCTTAATTTACACTCACTTCATATCAGAACAGCAGAGGCAGCAGTTCCAAACACCATGCACAACCCTGAAGCTCATCTTCAGCACTCTAATAAACCACACAACAGCAGTTGGCATGAAGAAACATGCTCATCAACATAAACGACCCGTACACACACCCGCAAATGCAAAACTGTGAGTTTCAATCGCACACACACACACACACACACACACACTCGCAGACCCCACCTGCATTGTGCAGCGGTAGACACCTGTCTGTGAGAGCGGGGGGGGGGCCTCAAACGAATGCGAATGTGAATCTCAGAAGCGCAAAAGAGGACAAAAAGAAACGTCCACACACAGGATAAAGGTAATTTATTTCCCTCTGTGGAAGCAAAACTGGGAGGGTTGAATGTGTGTTCTGCATGTCTGTAGCCATGGAAGCACCAGCATGGAAAGTCATTATTATTGTATTAGTCGTTTGAACCAATCACACGAGTCTTTGCCAGCGCAAACATAGATACTGTTTGTTGATATCTGCACAATTATTCACCCGTCTTCATTTCACCTACCTCTCCTCTCCCATCATACCTCCTCTTCTCGCCACAGCCCCCAGTCAGATGAAAGCACAGTTTGGCTGCAGAGGTCATGCAGAGTGGGAGGGGGGCAAAACCGCTCCCAGTTAACGGTGGGCCACTGGTTGCTATGTGTCCTGTGGTCCTACATACGTGGCCAGCGTTCTTGTTTGTGTGCACATATTTTGACAGAGCTGCACGATCATCAGACAATGTGCGTCCCTGAGACGCAAGTTTCAAATACTTAGAATCAGAAAAATCGATGCTGCCCTTTTCCGCGATATAATTTTGGGAAAAAAATGCACTCCTATTCAACAAAAATATTTACAATTTTATCATTTATCCACTTGAATTTAGAAATTTTTCTCATCACAAGACTCACCTGTGTGATTCTGCCTCATTAAAATCAACCAAACTGCAACACGACGTCTGTTGGATTTCATACACTGCAGGGGGGAGTCAGTTAGACCCTGTTAGAGGGAGTTTTTCCCTGCCGCTGTCGCTTATGCTTGCTCTAGAGGGTTCTGTTGGGTTTCTCTGTCTGGAAAGTGCTTTGAAATGCTATACAAATAAAAGTTGATTGATTATCACCGGAAAAGATGCAAAAGAGAATTAATGAATAAAAAACAATCAAAATTTAATAAAGAAAAAGAGACAGATATTACTGACAGATATTATTATTTATTACCTTTACAACCCAACCGGTCAAGGTGGATGCCCTCCAAAGTCTGGGTCCTGCCTGGAGTTTCTTCCTCAATGAGGGAGTTTTTCCCCACCACTGTCACTTATGCTCGTTCTGGAGGTTTCTGTTGGGTTTCTCTGTCTGTTAAAGCACTTCCAAATGCCTGATGATATGATTAAGCGCTATATAAATAAAGTTTGATGGATTGGTTGATATTATTGAAATGTGTGTGAAGGTTCTGTCAGCTTGGTTCAGTGTCCACAGGAGAATATATGAATTAAAGGCAAAGAAAACTATTGAATGAAAAGCAAAAGTGAAACAAAAAAAAACTGTATTACATCTTTATTTCTAAAAAATGTTTTTAAATGACTACCAGGCTTTAACATTTAGATAAAACTAATATATAATTTTACTCTTTTATTTTATTTTCACTTAAACAGTCATGATGTCATTATTAATAAAGTTAGTAAAATTAACAGTGCCGTTTTTATATTGTACTATTGGCAAAACTCAATCCTTCTACTGTATGTTCTCTTATTACTTTTGGGATGCATAAACGTCATGTTGGGATGCACAATTTTTTTTTGAAGCGCATCCCAGGGATGCACTACTTTCTTGAGATAAAATGAACTCTGCATGACATCCATTAGTCACCAGCTCACATCGCCAACTCCCCAGTAAGACAGACCATCCCACTGGTTAAACAGACACACCCTTCACCCCCTTTCTCTTTTTTTGCCCTCCCAAAATTACTATTGTATGATTTTCTGATGCTTTCTTTTTGCCTTTTATTGACCCTGAATTTCTAGCTTTCCTCTCACCATCTTCTCCACATTTTAAGTAGGAAGTGACTGAAGACGTTCAATTTACTGTACTTCTCACCAGAGAGCATCCTTAAAAGAGACATGTTTGTTAGAAATGTAACAGAGAGAAAATACAGACGGAAATGTACAGAAAAGCACTGATGCTGTTAGAAGATTGCAGAGCAGAAACCGTTGGGGAGGGAAGCTCTTCAAACATACATCCCTAAACTGTAAGCACATCTGGCAAATTTCATGTGAGTCGAGCATCATTGGGAACTAATGAGCGTGACTTTGTCCTTAAAGTGGTGTCATTAGAGGACTGCTAAATCCTTGTTGAGTCAATTAAAGCTCAATGACATGATGATGACAAAAAAAAACAGCCTGGCCCAAAACCTCGCCAAGGAATAGGTCTGAACACTACTGGGAGGGTGTTGTGTACTTTTTAAGTTAGTGTCGCAGTTTTTAATCTGAGGAGTGAAAAGAATTCTAAAATGGCTTCAAATCAAAGAGAGTCTGTTATATTACATAAATGAGATAACTGATAAGTGTGTGTGTGTGTGTGTGTGTGTGTGTGTGTGTGTGTGTGTGTGTGTGTGTGTGTGTGTGTGTGTGTGTGTTTTAGAAGAGGTTGTGTAATACACCTTTTGCAGTGACGTGTGGTCAGGGGAGGCAGGTCAGACATGACCTCACTGCCATTATGACAGAAAAAAAAAAGAAAATTGGAAAAAATAAATAAAATGGTTATATTTATCCAGTGATGTGTGTTATAAAGTTATTTTCTATTTAACGTCACTGTTATTTTTATTCAAAATCACTGAATTTTCACATTTACTGCTTACAGTGAGACCGTAATGTTATCTTTCTATACGTCACTATTGAAATGTTCGAACACGTTTGTGCTATGAACTAAATCCCTATGATTTAGCTAATTATGGGTGTATATATAATGTACAGTGGTTTTTGTCAACAACTGCATGTGTGTAACGTCTTTCTTGAGTTGAGCGATCCTGAAACCACTGGGAAAAAGCAAGAAGTGAAGCGTGCAGTTCCCGTGCCTCATGGTAGGGGGCGCTGGTGATCCCAGGGATGCAGCTGAGGATTCCTCTTCCTTGGCCTTAGAATAAGTGACAGTAAAACTACAATCTATAGTTAGCGAGTCAAGTGCAGCCATTCATTTGTTTTTCCGCTCGTCTTTCCTTACTATAAAAATGGAGGATTACATTTTTCAACTCAAAAATTTTTCAATGCTTTTGTTCAGAAGGAGCGGCGCATGGATTTCTTTTAGAAGTAATCGTAACATAGAAGTGAACATGTAGGAAACAACATAACTTTTTTTTAATCAAATGTGCTAATTGTGTGTTAGTTTGTATGTGTAAATAATTCTGCTCTGAGACTTTAAAAATGACCTGTTGCTAATTAAATGGTGAATAAGCTAAACTGTAGGTTCATATTTTTGTAAATCTAATTATGATGAAATCAGTGCCTCACCAGCCATGAACCTCTTCGCACATCACTGACCTTTTGTCTGACTTGTACATGCATCTAAATAAAAATTAAAAAAGCATTGTGATTTTGATATTTTGTATTAAATCAGAATTCATTCAGTTTAAAGTAACAAAATAGTACTCGATTTGGTGTTAGAATTCAAGTCCAACTATTGGTAACATAACATCTCTAAAGAGGTCTGAACACACAAGGAGGACATCAACAATACACACCTGAACAACGCAAAACAAAAACAGGCTGAACGGACCCAGAACAAAGGGTGACACTGGTTTCACATATTTAATTTAAGCTTTATAACTGTTTATAACTTTACAAATGCAGCGGCTAGCCTCAGGTGTTCGTCATCTTTCTTGTTTTTGATATTCAAACTGGGAGCACAGGCCTGCTTTATTGTTAAAACACACAGAGACACCACATACATACTTTCCACCAGCCTATTGTCATCCCTCTGTTCTCTGCAAAGGTCCATTCTTCTCTTCCCGTTAAAGTCTTTATTAGTAGTCTCCTACAGTGTCTGACACACCATGCAAATCTGTGCCTGCCGCCGTGCCTTTGGTCCCAGTAACCCCAAACCCCAATAAATGCCACATCATAAATAAAACATTGAGCCCACATAGCACTTTCAGCCAACACACAAACTAACAGAGCTCCCAAAATGATTGCTTCAATTCCTCTGATGGTAAAATGCGTATACACAAATGTGGTGTTTTAGCTGAATAACACAGCGTAAAAAGAAATTATTTTGACATTCATTTTAACATTAACGTTTCATGTTAGAAATTATTACAATAAAGCAGAATTAATAAAAATAAATAAAGGATGGCATCACAATAAATAGATCAATGTGCAACATAGGATTTAAAATAATTATTGTCAGAATACAGAAATCTCTCAATGCTATGAGTTCATTGTTCTCCTGTGTGAAAATGTTAAAAAAAAATGTTATTTATTAAATCTCCTGATTTATTAAAGACTAACAAATGTAAATATATATATATATATATATATATATATATATATATATATATATATATATATATATATATATATATATATATTTAATACATATAGAATTAATGCTGTAACTTTTTGATTTGCACCATCACAACTCTTTCACAAACTGCTTTTATTTTTGATTTGGTAGTAAATATGAAAGTGATGTATTGATGCAACATGATGCAGTATTTATTGAAATACTTTGGATGTTACATACTCACTGAAACTGCCTCCTTTAAATATTAGAAGAGTCACGGTGACCGGGAAAGAATAAATACAGTAGATGATTAACTGCTTGAAGGGGGAAGAAAGGCATTCATGTCATCTTTCCTGACAAATGTAATTATTGTACTATTGCTAAAAGCATTTTACCAAAGGACTGGCGCACAGAAGCATCTGAAATAGCAGCATATTAACAGTAAGATGAAGGAAATCCAGGCAGATGCAGAAACTACTGAATACTGGTAGTGAGTGAGGTGACGCTGATGCTTCAGCTGCTCAACTACATTATGATACAACTAATGCTGGAAAATAAATATATCCACACTTATAGTGGTGGTAGTCACAGGTTTACATCGTATAGGAAAGAAATTTTTAAGTTCTGTATTTTGAGGTTTATATTGTTCAGTTGGTAATTTTTATTTTTTATTTTATTTATTTATTAATTTTTGTTATTTTATATACTGATTATGATCTCTGCAGGGAAATTAGTGGCACACTAGTTGTTGTTTTTTTAATTTAATTTTATTTATTTTTTCATCATTACAAACACAGCATTTTATAATTACAACTCACATGATGAAAATCCATCTAATCTATCAAAGCAGTGTTCATAGGAACCAATCTACAAACTGCACCCGATCAGATTTTAATTGGCTGCAACAAGAATAACCTTTCGTCTAATTGGCTTTGGGGAAATGTGAATGGTGACGTATTTTAGCCTAAGTGCATCCATCATTATTCATGCCTAAATACATAGGTGTATACGTGTCTCCCAGCAATCCGTGGTGAGAGAGGGGGTTCATTTACTGTATGCAGGCTTTACCGGAGAGGTTCCTGTGTGAAACAGTGATGTTTAGTTTCCAGGTCGTTATGGCACTCTGGAGTCACAGGAGAATATTGTGTAACCCCACTGCTGCCATTGTGACACCGCCTCAGGAGAGAAGATCCTAAGGTGAAGGGACAGTACAGTATCTACTCTGTAGAACTTACTGGGTCACAGGATTTTTTTACTATATTCTTCAGTGGTTTTGTTGTTCACTATGACCTTTTACTGACAATTAAAAACACTGTTACCACTGTTTGCAATTAAAAATTAGAGAAAGAAGATTGCATCAAAGATGTCCATTCATTCCTATTTTTCTAACCCAGAAGAAGAATGTCGCCAGGAAAGAAAAGGTGTGGAGAAGAATTCCCCATGATTTCAAAAAAGATGACCATAGCCCGATGAGAAGTGTTGGGATGAAACCACAATGTACAGCAGATGGATGACAAACGGCACATCTTTTATATCATGACAAATAATTTACAATGGTAATGAATTAATGTATGAGTAATGAATGAATTTTAAGCAGGCATAATGTTCCTCTTGTGGAACACATCTGAATAACATAGAAGCAGAAACATGAAGCTTAAAAGCAGAAATCTTGTTGATGATTAGATTTTTTTTTCCACATATTTGAATATGCTGAAGTAGTTTGCTAGGCTGAAAAAGTTTCTGTCCAGCTAGAGTGACTAACTTAACAGAAAAGCAATTTACTATCATTTAGCATGAAGACAAGTTGTTTTATTTGTTCTGGTTGTTCTTGCTGCTTTGTGACTTAAAAAGTTCAAAATGGAGCAATAACAACCCTACAATCCAAAGCAGCCAAAAAGTCTGTCCACACATTCAAAAGTTCATTGTCCATGAGGCCAGAAATAGAATTGTCTCCCTCTATGCACACAGGAGGAGAGAAACAATCAAAAGGCAACTACAATAGAGATGGCTACATTAGCCCAAAATATGTACCACACTTTTGGAGCTCTTATCTGTTTGCCAGCTCAGTTGTGGCAGAACAATAATTTCAGGGGGATGTAAAAAAAACTGGGGCTTTACTTTGTTCGATAATTAATTGATGGAAACTCATTAAAAGCTGCCTCTGTGTCTATAGTATGTATACGTAGTCACCTTGCCAAAAACAGGGATGTCCACAGATCCCCAGGTATCTGCCCCCCAGTGTACCATCCCTGATGCGAAGTCCGCTGTCACTATTCCTAGAACTGGCCGACAAACACAGAAACAGACACAATGCAAAAAGAAGAACATATGTTGTTATTAGACGTGCAAACAAACACCACAAAACAGTTTCACAGAAATGCTCCACAAACCTCAGGTGGACAGGAACAATGATTTCAGTTTGACTGTTCAAGCATTTAGAATTCCAACAGTTTTTGATAGTTTTTATATTTAGTACATACATACATACAGACATGCATAAATGCAGACATGCATATAAGTATGCATGCATGCATACATATATGCATGCATGTACACACATACATACATACTGTAGATACATACATGCACAAATACATAAATACATGTATGTATGCATTTATGTATTTATGATTATGTATGTTATTATGTATTTATAATGCATGCATACAGTTTATACAGAGAAAAGGGAATTTTCTCATTGAGGCATCATTATTATTAGTCATTATTATTATTATTGTGATATTATTAGTCATACACAGGGATGGGTAAAAATATATGTTTTGTATTGAGGTAAACGTCATTTTACATCATTAATTGTTTCCAGGAGTTACAACGTAAGTCGACAAACGATGTAAGTTGAATTAACATTCCCAGTTCTGTATTGTACTTAATTTATGAATCTGTTTTCTATCACTTTTGGTTAATAAAATCTATGATAAGCTTATAAATTAACACTTTTTGTTTTGTTTTTTTCATTTTTTTTAATACAACACAGGAAAAATGTACCCTGTCTTGTCTTTATCCACTGGAGTTACTGGAGTCAGTCCCAGCAGACTTATGGGCGGGAGGCGTGAAGAGACTCTGGACGCTCTGCCGGTGCATAATGGATTACATGTCTTTAATTCTTATTTACTGTACAGTAACATGATATTATGTGTTTTCTATGGTTTAATAGTGGTTTTACAATTCCAGTATTGTGGTAGATAGACGTAAAGTCGAGTAAAGCAATTTCTGTTTTTCCATGTATTTTTTTCAAAATCGACATTTAATCAAGAATGATGTAACTTGAAATGATATAAGCCAAGATATACCTGCAGGAACAAGGTCAAACTCATAGGTCATCCAAAAGAGGGAGTAACTATAACTCCTCATACTTTAAGTCACAGATCAGCAATATTTTGAGACAGACAGGTGGGTCAAACTCAACCATTGAGCCACCCCACCCTGAAGATTAGAGCTCCTGAATTATTGACCAGCACCAGTCACTCATCTGGAGCTCATCTAACAGAGCCAAGAACCCGGTAGGACTTCTGGGCTGTCAGTGACTTTCAGAGAATGTGTCGTCTGGTCGTTGGTTCGGTGGCAACATATCTCAGAAATGCTGTAAAGACAGAACAAAACAAACTCTGGCGCTGAACCCAAGACCTTCCTGCTGTGAGGCAGCAGCTCTACCCTCCACATCACCGTGTCGACACATCAACAGCATGTTAAGTAATAAAATGTCAAGGAAAAATAAGTACATCAGGCACGGATATCAGATGAAGTTCCACCACTATGTACTCCTGGAACCAGACCTGAAAGGACCAGAGACACGACGCCGCCTCCAACATGTCACTGATATGTGTCAACAATAAAACATGTTCTTTTAAAATGTTTCAAAACTTTATATATATATATATATATATATATATATGTATATACACCCGTGGAAATTCCACAATAAAACAATAATGTCAGACTTCGTTCCAAACACATGAAAACAAATGTATTGGTATCATAAACCAAGCACACTAAACACAGTCAAAAATCAACGTCTTGACGTAACGACTTTGTGTTGGCCAATCATGGATTGCGCTGGGCGGGCATTGCGAAGCCGTAGATGAATGCTAGCAGGCTAACTGGAGAAAGAACGCTAACTAATGGTGAGATTGGGAAAGGAGCTGACGCTCCATGAACACAACTGTATGGAGTTACTGAAAGAGCATTTTTGTCAGATGTCCCAGGGGCATTGTGGGTACTACATGGATCATCCCATTC
>CM023611.1:24239837-24242337 GCA_013358685.1 Antennarius maculatus | reverse complement strand
CTGTCTTGACGTGCAAACACCAAATTTAAAGATGCACTCTTACACACATGTACAAACACACAGTGGAACACACTGCCGCCTACACACACTCTTCAGGCCAGTACAGCACAATCATTAATATCATTCTGACAACAACTGGCTCCCTGGCAACCTCTCTCCGCCATCATTCACCCAGCAGCAACCCCCGCCTGCGAGCGTGCACGCGGACGTGCACAGGGATTTAACCTGGGTGGAGCCGGGGGAGGGGAACCAGGGACGCTAATAGGCTGAAATTAATCAACGCTGGTTGATGCGCTGTGTGGGGAAAGAGTAGCGGGCAACAGATCCTGCATACTAATGGACAAGGAGCGAGGGGAAGTGAAAAATAGGCAATGCAGAATGAAAGAAAGCAAAGACATTCTGTAAAGGATGCACTTCACTCACTCAAAAAGAAAAGGCGGGAAATGCTCGTTGCTCTTCAACAAGGCCTGCAGATTGATTCAGTTCGTACTTGGGCCTGAGCAATGATAATACTGATGAATAAATATACAGTAATCTCTCGCGCGTTCGCGCATCAACACGTGCGACTTCACCTCATCGCGGATCTTTAGTAGGTTGTTACGTGATACCGTACGCGCATTTTCAACTTCAACTTTTATTTATATAGCACTTAATCACATCTAAAGACATTTCAAAGTGCTTCACAAATAAAAAGCCAACAATGCCCTCCAGATGCAAGCGTAACCGACGGTGGCGGGGAAAAACTCCGGGCAGGACCCAGGCTCTGGAGGGCGTTCATACGCCTTGACCTGTTGGTTGGGAAAGAGAAATACATTGGGGAAAGAGATAGGTCAAGTAAAAGAGACTCCCTCTAAAAACAGGAATAGATTGTCGAGTCTCTAACAGTCTAGGAAGCAGTGAAAAATGGTTTCCTTCTGAGAACAGAACGGACAGTTTTCCGACATATTTGGATTCAAAACTGCAATAAAACTGTTGACAGCTACAGCGCCGTGTAAAATCCTCCGTTGGAGATCTCCAACCCTCTTTGTTAACAGTGGCTTGTAGAAAGACTCCAGAGAGAGAGATCGAGAGAAAGAGCGAGAACGTCTATCTTTTGATTATACTTCTGTGATCAAATACAAAAGTAGAATCTCAAGTTTGTGAATGTTGTTTCGTTAGGAAGAGTTCCTAAGTTTCACTTAACAAATTTAGTTATATCAAAATTAACTTTCTGCACCATCTAAGAAAATGGTAAGCCTGTAAACATGGCTACAGCTAAACACTAATGAGTTATGAGACAGCTTGACTGATGACTTCCCACTGGCCCACTGGCACATTGCACTGGCGTTCATGGCTTTCAAAGGTACAGTCCTGATGGCCAACTAGCAACACCTACAAGTTCTCCTTCAAAGCAAAGGATAACATACAATAACACAGGCGCAACAATAAAAGAGTCTAATGATAAAATATCAACCATATGTAGACACGTGTTGGTGATGGTGTGTTAAAAATATGTGTATCCAAAAACAGCCTAGTGACCACCTCTTTACGGTGACCACCCACTCACATCAACCACGTTTTCACAGTCCTGTTTTAGTGTCTATTATCACATGGATTAGGTTTCATTGGATCGCAACCAGAATGTTTGGAGACCAACAGGAAGCCAATCACTGGTGATAACAACCATGCACAGGTTGTCTTCCTGTTCAGCCTGTAGGATGTCTGAAATTTGGTATAAAGTGTGAATTTTAGAGGCAATGTTC
Organism: Antennarius maculatus; assembly: GCA_013358685.1. NCBI lineage: Eukaryota > Metazoa > Chordata > Actinopteri > Lophiiformes > Antennariidae > Antennarius > Antennarius maculatus. Next base: position 24,240,595 of record CM023611.1, on the reverse strand, counting down.
TGTAATTTACTTCCTGACTGGAAAGAGAGAACACTCGGACAACTACTAAAAGAAAACACGCTAAGCAGCAGAAAGCACCTGACTTCTAATGAACCAGGTAACCAGCCAACTCTGCCAGGAGGTTTTCCGCAACTCAACATTCTGACTTGCACTGAACCCTCGACCAGTGTGACCAGTGAAGCTCAGATCGGACCAGTGTAAACCAGCTGGCTGGAGAGTTTCAACAACCACCATATATACAGTAATCCCTCGTTACTCGTGGTTAATGTGTTCCAGGAACACCTGCGCAAAGACAAAATTCCGCGATATAGCGACAAACTATTTCATTATTTACGGTAATTTAAACGTTTATGAACCCTCCCCATACTGATATTAAACCACCTTCAATCTGTATTACCTTTTCCCACACTCTGATAGACTGTTTAAAGCATTTTTAAGTGTTTCTTTAATATACAGAAGTGCGCTGCGTTCTGTGCAGGTTTATCCAAGACCACTTCCAATGTGGCCATGTTTCCTCTTGGACAGGTTGACCGTGTACCAATTCAGCGTGGTGTTTGATTTAAAACTAGTTCCAAAATTTTTACACCGGCCGAAACTGATGATGTAAATGACTTCAACCTTGTGGTTTAGTGGTTGTAATCTTTATCGTTCTATAGACAACAAATCCCAACTCACGACTAGGAAATCTCATTTTATTGGGGACCCACTAAAATGACAGACCCCAACTTAATAAACCCATTCTTAAGTATCAGCAGAAA
>CM023611.1:24224837-24234837 GCA_013358685.1 Antennarius maculatus | reverse complement strand
CATAATTGTTATTCATTCATTATCATTTTTTTTATTTGTATTGGATGGAATCATCATATTTGAAATTATAATTCACATGTTCTCTCAGATTTGACAGGTTCCGAAAAAACCTTCACACACTATCATTCTATCAATGAAGCGACAGAAAGCAGAGGAGAGGAGAGGTTTTCGGTTTCAAAGAAACATTTATTTACATTAAACTAATCATCATAACTCACCACAGCAAAAAAACAAAACGATCAGAAAACAATAAAATTAAAGAGATTAATCAAAAATTAATAACCAAAGAGTTTTCGTCACCTACAGAACATAAACCCCCCCCCCAACACCCCATATTTGGTTAAAAATCATCATGTTGTCCGTCATTTTGTAATAGGGGAGTTCAACCCTTAGTCTGGTTTTTACCAGTCCCTCCATCACAGGCACAACTTCTGTGCTACCAGCACCCCGAGTCCAGTACCTGCGTGTAATCCAGATCGCCAGTTTGGCAGTTGCAGACAAAAAATTAAGCAACACAGTAACAGGCTTACTTACCGCTGAATATTTAGGTCCAAAGATAAACAGATCGAACGTAAAATCTTTTCCAAAACCCCGAAACCACCTTTTTAGTAAATCAAACAGTGCCACCAGCCGGGCACACTGAACAAACAAATTTTCCAATATTTCGCAGTTTCCACAAAATATACACCCCTCCCCCAGCTCAGGATCAAGGTGCGCCCTGTATCTGTTCGTGGCTATAGCCCCGTGCACAACCCTCCACTGGAGGTCTGCTGCCCATTTCTCAACAGGCAGCTTGTACAGGCTCCGCCAACTGCCCTTCGGGGAAGAATCTGGGCCAAAAAACCGGGCCCACCTTGACTCTCCAACACCTCCCAATGTCCTAATGTGTGAAATCTTTACACACATCTCACAGAGGTCCTTTTTCTTTGCCTCTTTAAAACTGCCAAGTATGGGTGTCATTATGGTCAGGAGTTGGCCTCCTCCTTCCCTCCACTCCCCAACGGCTGGGGTTATCGTCACCGAAGGAAAGACGTAAATGCCTTCCTCGCTCCACTGATTACAGAGGTCCCGGTCCCTTGCAAATCTTCTTAATGAAGGGGTTAGGGCAGCACAGACTTCATCCACCACTCTCTCAACCAGTCTGATGGAGTTGATGCCACACTTCTCCCTTAGGGCATCGACTGTCGTCCCCATCAGATGCCCCAGTTTAGTGCAGCCAGCTCCCCTCAGCTTAGCCCTCAAGCTAACCGATTGCAAAGTGTCAGTTTTTAAAAAATCATTAAAAAATAGAGGTTTGTCAAATAGCCACAGTCCTGGTGTTTCAGGCTTAGTGCGGGCTATGTTAAACATCCTCCAGGCTTGCATAACAGTTGCGTAAAAGGAAGACAACAAAGAAAGGTCCAACTCCTCCGAACGAAGCAGGAACAGCTGTTTGTCATAGGCCAACCTCCCCACTCTCCTCAGCAGCAGACGAGCAGAATCCAGCCAGCTAGGGCCACAGCCGTAAAGGAATCTTTGAGCCGTCTGCAGTCGGAATGAGGCAAGTTTAGATTTGACGTCCACCAGTCCTTGGCCTCCTTCACTAACTGGCAGGTAGAGCACTGGTGCATTGAGCCAATGCTGGCCAGACCAGAAGAAGTCCACAATATTTCTTTGGATCTCGTCCAATAGACTAGACGGTGGAGTCAAAGGAACCAGCTTGTGCCACAGAGTCGAGGCAACCAAGTAATTAGCAACCAGAACTCTACCCCTATATGACAGCTGGGGTAGCAACCATTTCCATCTAGATAACTTGGCACACACTTTCTCCTTCACTCCCTCCCAGTTCGTCCTTTGGAAGCCCTCAGTGCCCAAAAAAACACCCAAAACTTTCAGCTCCTCATTCCCCCACTTAAGCCCTCCTGGCAATGTAGGTACCACTTCACCCCTCCACTGCCCTATCAACAAAGCCTCGCTCTTTCCCCAATTCACCCGTGCAGATGAGGCACTTTCATATAAGGACAGAGTATTCCTCAAATTCCGAACATCCCCCTGTGTTGACACAAAAACACAAACATCATCTGCATAAGCGGATAAAACAGGAGGACGCTCAAAACCAAGGGATCCAGGTATCGAAAAACCACTGAGCTGCCCTCGCAATCTGCTCAGCAAGGGCTCTATGGCAAGACTGTAGAGTTGTCCTGAAATAGGACAGCCCTGCCTGATCCCTCGCTGCACAGGAATCGGCCGACTCAGCCCTGCCCCCATCTTCAACATACACTGTGCACCATTATACAATAAACTAACCCAAGACATAAACCCATCACCAAACCCAAAAGCTTTAAGTGCAGCAAACAAATATGAATGATCTACCCTATCGAAAGCTTTTTCTTGATCTAGTGACACAATACCAACATTAACACCATATTCTCGACACAAATCAAAAGCGTCTCTCACGAGGAAAATATTATCCATGATGCTTCTGTCAGGGACACAGTAAGTCTGGTCACGGTCCACCATTAAAGCTAAAACATCTTTTAGCCGATTGGACAGCGCTCTGGAGAGCACCTTGTAATCCATGCACAAAAGAGCAACCGGTCTCCAGTTCTTAATTAGAGTCAGGTCCCCCTTCTTCGGCAGCAGAGAGAGCACTGCTCTCTGGCAGGACACAGGAAGAGACCCAGTTCTAAAACATTCAAGGATGACCCCGTGCAGATCTGGCCCAAGGATATTCCAAAAATGTTTATAGAAGTCAGTTGAGAGGCCATCAATTCCTGGCGCCCTTCCTTGCGCCATTTGATTAACTGCTGTAGTCAGCTCCTCCAGAGTCAACTCTAGATCCAGAACAGCTTTCTCTTCTGGACTGAGTTGAGGAAGACCGTCCAAGAGCTCCTCACGACTCTCGATGCTACAAACTTCTGCCCCGAAGAGGTCTGCATAAAAGTCCATTGCGTGCCGCCTCATCTCTGCTGGATCAGTAGTTAGAACACCTCCTGGAAGCTGCAGGCAGGTCATTCTCTTCCTCTGCGCAACTGATCTCTCCAGGTTGAAGAAGAAAGAGCTGGGAGCATCCATATCCTTCAGTTGAAGGAAACGGGACCGGACCAGCGACCCCTTCACTCTTTCTTGGAGGAGCGTGCTGAGCTCTTGCCTCTTTTCCTGCAGCAGGCGACTTGTGTTTGTCTTGTTCCTGAAGTAATCCCTTCTCTAAGAAATTAATGTCCGCTTCAAGCTCTTTTACCATTGTCTTGAGTTTAAAAGTTGATAAAGCTGTGTACTGTTGGCAGAACACCCGGATCTGTGTCTTTCCAACCTCCCACCATAACTTCATCGAATTGAAATCGACCTTTCTCTCCCTCCATCTCTGCCAGAAAACCCGAAAACTCCTACAGAAACTCCTATCCTGCAGGAGTTTATTGTTAAAACACCAGTAGGAATTAACCCTCCCACCTGGTGAAAGGATCAAATCCGTACAAACAAAATGGTGGTCCGTGAAGCCAACAGGGGTTACTTTACTGTCAGCTAGTGAGGAGGTGAGACACTGTGAAACGTACAGCCGATCTAGTCTAGCTGCACATATCCTGTTATTTATGACTTTTAACCACGTGTACTGTTTGGATGTCGGGTGCTTAACCCTCCAAGTATCCACTAGATCTGCCTGGCTGATGATGCTCTTCAGGTTCTGCGAGGATAGTTGATGAGGCTCTTCACCATGTCTATCCAGCATAAAATCCAAAGTACAGTTAAAATCCCCCCCTAAAATTATCTGTTCTTCATGGAGCTTCTTCAGTTCCTTTTCCAGAATGTTAAAAAAGACTATCCTATTGGTTCCCCGGTTTGGAGCGTAAATGTTCAGAAAGGAAAACTCACAATTACTAATTTCTGCTCATACCATGAGGAGCCGACCCTTCACCACCTCAGAAGAGGATAAAACCTTTACATTGTCCTTTGATCTAAAAAGAACAGCCACACCTGCACTAAAATTATTACCGTGGCTGAAGACAAGGGACCCCTCCCACCATAAAGTCCAATCTGTTTCGTCAGCAGGAGTGGTATGAGTCTCCTGAAGAAACATCACGTCTACTCCCTTCTGAGTTATGACTTCAGACACCAAAACTCTCTTCTTATTATCTCTCCCTCCGTTGATGTTCAAAGAAACGATTTTAAATTTCTCCATACAAAAGGTAAGAAAGATACAGACAAAAAGCAACATTCAATGAAAAAAAGTTCAGCAAGAAACACCGTGTTGTACATGGTCATTTAGAATTTCTTACTTTCTTAACTATTTTACCCGATTTTTTCCTTTCGCAGAGTTGTGATATGTTTCTTTAAAAGAAATCGCTTTCGTTCATCCAACTGATCAAAACCAACCCTCCTTTTTAGAACATTAACTGAACGAATGAATTTATCAGCATCATCGAAGTAATCGCTGATGTCTGTCGATCTTTTATAAGTTTCATCAAGAAAATGGATGACATCACGTTTGAGGCCAAAACCACTGCAAGGAACCTAGGTGTCATCTTTGATCAGGATCTCTCGTTTAACACACACATTAAGCAGGTTTCTAGAACGGCCTTTTTCCATCTCCGAAACATTACTAAAATCAGGCATATTTTAAAACGGAGTGATGCAGAGAAATTAATCCACGCTTTCATCACTTCCAGACTAGATTACTATAACGCACTTTTTTCAGGCTGCCCCAAAAAGTTGCTGAAGACTCTTCAACTAATTCAGAATGCTGCCGCCCGTGTTCTGACCAGGACCAGTGCCAGAGACCATATTTCTTCTGTGCTGGCTTCTCTGCACTGGCTTCCTGTGAAAGCTAGGATAGATTTTAAAATACTTCTCCTCACTTACAAAGTCCTTCATGGCCAGGCACCGACCTATCTGAAGGAACTTTTAGTTCCTTATAATCCATCTAGAGCATTACGCTCTCAACATACTGGCCTACTGGTGGTTCCTAGAATTTACAAAAGTAGGACGGGAGCTAGAGCCTTTTGCTATCAAGCCCCTCTATTGTGGAACCACCTCCCTACCTCAGTTCGGGGGGCAGACACCCTCTCATTATTTAAGACTAGACTTCAAAACTTCTTTTTCATAAATTTTACAATTAATGGCAACTTAGGTTACTACGTTTATTTTCATATAGACCTACACTGCTGGAGACTCAACATCCAGACTCACTGAGTTCCTCTCTCCTCCTCCTTCTCTCCAACCATCTCTGTTACTCCTCCTCTTCTCTGATCTCACTCTCCAAGTCTCCAATCACACCCTACTAACTAAACTTCTTCCCTGGAGTCTCTGTGCTCTATGTCCTCACAGGATTTTTTTCAGATTCACCCCTCATCCACCCATCTGCTATGGACCTGCTCTTCCCATCCCACCAATACCACCCCTAACCTAATCATCGGCTGGGGTCCGGCTTCCTTTTTCCTCCGTGCCACCATACTGTTCCACCCCTCATCCACCCATTCACTGTGGACCATCTGCTGTGGACCTGCACCTCCCATCCACCAGTATTACCCTTCACCTAACCATCGACTGGGGTCCTGCTGCCTCTCTTCCTTCGTGTCATTTTACTGTTCCACCCCTCATCCACCCATTCACTGTGGACCATCTGCTGTGGACCTGCACCTCCCATCCACCAGTATCACCCCTCACCTAACCATCGACTGGGGTCCTGCTGCCTCTCTTCCTTCGTGTCATTTTACTATTCCACCCCTCATCCGCCCATCCGCTGTGGACCTTCCTCTGTGGACCTGCACCTCCGACCCCACCAGTATCACCCCCATCTCTCCATGTGCTGTGGACCTTCTCCAAGCCCACCAGTACCACCCCTCAACTATCCATTGGCTGGGGTCCTGCTTCCTTTCTTCCTCCGTGCCGCCATACAGTCATCCACGCAGCTGTAATTGTGCCTTGACTTTAACAACCTTAACCATATTGACACTGTCTCTATCTGGCCTATCTGCCACTCTCTCTCTGTCTCTCTCTCTCCGACCCTGTTCTTATCTTCCTTTGATTTCTTTTCTACCCAACCGGTCGAGGCGGATGGCCGCCCAAAAGAGTTTGGGTCCTGCCTGGAGTTTCTTCCTCATCGAGGGAGTTTTTCCCTGCCACTGTCGCTTATGCTTGATCTGGGGGGTTCAGTTGGGTTTTTCTGTCTGTTAAAGCTCTTTGAAATGTCTGCTGCCATGATTAAGCGCTATATAAATAAAACTTGATTGATTGATTGAAAATGAACAATGTCCTCTAAAGAGTACAGATCTGTAAGTTTGCTAGAAGTCTCACTCACAGAAAACGTATCTGACTCAGAGTCATAGTCCATGTCATTCTCAACCGAATCCTGACCCTGAGACGCAATCTGTCCTTCATTCCTATTATCATTATCATTATTATTGACATCATTTGAAGCAGCAGCAGCAACATCATCCGTCCGAGAAGAAGCCTCAGTGACCTCAATCAGGGAGCTGCTGCTGCTGCTTCTGCTGGTCTCCACAGCCCCGGAGACCCGCTTCTCATCAGCCTGGTTCTCAGCCTGGTTCCGACCCTCCAAGGATCTCTTATTTGATCTCTTTCTTGATCTCTTACTTGGCACATTTACGGAAACACTTTCGGTATCCACGGCATCGCGTGCCGTCAGCGATTCAACTACATTGGTTCCATTTTCAACTACATTAATACATTTTTCCGTTTCATTACAAACCGCTGCATCAGAAGACACAGGCGCACAAACATCTGGAGCGGCTTTCGCCGCTGCCCTAACACGACCGGCCGCAACCTCAGAAAAGAGCGCATCAGCAACGGGAGCGGCTTCGACCGCTACCTCGTTGCCACGCGCCGCATCAGAGGACACGTGCCGACCGATACCTGGAGCGGCTTCGGCCGCTACCTCACCACTATACTCCGCATCCACGGAGTACCCATGCCACCACAGCCACCATTCGATTTATGAACACACCACGCTATATAGACGTTCTGGTCTTCCTTTAGGAAGACAACGACGCCCTTGTTCATCCTGGAAGCATACAACACATTTTCATGACCCACGTCCTCCACCGACACGGTGTTATCCGGAGGGACGATCCGTACTCCCTTCTGGAGTGACGGAGGTGGCGGCTCGGAGGCCGCCATTGCGCCCTGAGAGTCCTCACAACACCAGCAAATACACAAATAACGATGCACACACCAAAAAAAGAGAGATAAAGCACTTACCTGACCATGTACATAGTACAGAAGAAAAAGAAAGAGGTGCAATCAGTCCAACCACAAGAACAGAAAAATCATTCAAACACTCGCGCCACTCAATCCACCACTCGATCCACCACTCACGCTCACCGGAAACCGGAAAGAGAGGAGAGGAGAGGAGAGGAGAGGAGAGGAGAGGAGAGGAGTGGAGAGGAGAGGAGAGGAGAGGAGAGGAGGACTCTCCAGACGAATGAAAGGAAGGAAGCGAGACAAGGGGATGAATGGAGTTGGTCAGAAAAATGGACAGATGCAGCAAGAGAGGGAGAGGAAGCCGCCTCCAGCTGTTTGTCCATCCTAGCCTCGCTGTAATGAGCCTATGTTTGGCACTACGGAGCGTCGCCAACGCCTCATCTAACTTCTCCAAACTCTAACAAGCCAAACTGCTATTCAGATTTACCACCTCCCAGTGTTGAACCAGGCCCAAACAACTAAGCACATAACAGCATGGTGCTCCCTTAAATGGACACTTTGACATTTTGAATTTGGGCTGTTTATTTTTCTTTAACAGACACTTGTCAGCATGTGGGAAACATTTTTGCTTTTAGGTTTTCATAAAATGGCTCAACTGCATTGTTAGTGTCGCTGAGCAGATCTTCCACTTGCTGCCTGCTGTGTCGTTGGCTTGTATGAGGGAAAGCTTATAAGTCATTGTGAGATTTACCTGTTGAAAGCACGGGAAAATCACACACCACAATGTTCTTCTGTACGATTCCAGCTAGAAACCCCCCCTGACCAGTAATCACAGCTAAAAAGTTGTATTTGCCCACCTGCTGGGACGCACAGTTCTACAGCCCACTGGAAAACTTAATCTGCACAAGATTTTACTCAAATACATTTGTCAGCTGCAATTGTCCTTCAGGCAAGCAAAACCAAACCAACGCAGAAAAGAGAATTGGATAAAAATACACATTTAATGAAAGGTTTATTGTTTATTTTACATCTTAAATAAAAACCTAAAATCTGACTGAAACCAGTGTGTAATAACTGGTAATCACTGAAACCCCGTATGTAACTGAAAATAGCATAAAGAAAACAAACTACAACATCACGTTTATTATTTATTATTTTTATTGTGTTTTACTTTTATTTGTTGTTATTATACATTATTTATTACTATTTATTTATTTTATCTTAAAACATTTTAAATGTTGCCTCTTGTGCTATTTGCCATTATATCTGTTACAGTGCCCCACATTTTTTCAACAAACAGTAGATTGATTAAGTTAGAATAATTTTTATTTATTTATTTTGCAGTTTCTCATCAGAAAGTGAGGCCTCACCCTGTTTTAGAGAGATCCTTGCCTTCGGAAAGTAAATACATTCTGCTGTACACTTTACAAAAACAAAAATTCAATAAATACATGTATCTGAGAAGAGCCTTTCCTTAATGATGCAGCGATTCTAATTAAACCTGGTAAATTTGTGTTTTTTAACACAGTAATGAGGGATTATTGTGCAAATATTTTTTTTTCCATTTTCTTTAATATTGCAGGAAGAGGCCTTTTTTACTTTTTGTTTTTTTTTTGACAAGCAAAATACCAATGGAAGTACAGTTAATCACAAAAAATAGATCAAGACCTGCAATTATGAAAAATCATATCATTTTTCCTAACTCATAAATCAATGTTAAACAGTTGATTACAAAAAAATATGGATAGTTTAGGGAGTCAAAAAAGTCTGACTGCATTTAAATGGTCTTACTTAATTTGGCACTCTGGCTACTACTAGTAAAACAACATTGCCATGGCGACGTGACAATTCCATTAAAGACAAGAGATGCTCCTTTTCCTCACCGGTCTAAGGATAGGATGGCAGATCTCAACAGTTACTGTTAAATTATTAACTTTAAGCAGTGACAGGAGTTTATTTCTCAGCTCAGTGAAAGTGGGGCTGCATTGCAGGAACCAGCGTGGTCATACTCAGAAAAGGCTTTGGATTGGAGTGTCAAACTGATGACATATTATGCTCTCATATTAACTTCACATTAAAAAGGTTGTTGTGGTGCCAACATTTCTTTTGTCTCATCATTCCTCTTTTAGGGAGTGTTAACAAGTGGCCAACATGGTCCAACTAGAGGCAATTATAATGCTCAATGAAGTGAGAAGAAGGGCAGATGGTCGGGCAAAATGTGGCCCACTGCAGCTTGATGTGGAACTGGTGAGACAGATTTTCTTTGGTGTGGTCAGAAACGGTGTGGCTCTCACCATCATTCTAAGGTCAATGTTTGTGCATCTGTAAAACTGTTCTATTGATAGATTTTAAAACAATCCTACACTAAATCAGCATGCAGGCATGCCTTTAAGGGAATATTCTTGTACCATTTTATTCATTCCTCGGATACAGGCTACACACACCACACCATGAGGCACCACAACCACAAAACAGTCACCAACTGAGTTTAACTACAGCAATCAGCCAGGTTAGAGCCTTCCGTCTTATAATCAACAGATGCTCTATTTTTAATGATAAATGCATCAGCTGCTGAGGAGCATAAAGACTGGACTGTGGAGGTCATGTGGTCTGTTGAGTCCAGACTGACCCTGTTCCAATGTGATGGGGCATCAGGGTGAGAAGACAGGTGGATGAGGTGACATACCCATCATGCCCAGTGCCTGTGGGGGAAGTGTTCTGATCTGTGGCTGCTTCACTTGGTTAAGTCAAGGTTAAGGTTTAGGGTCAAGTTTAGGTTTAGATATAAGTTCAGCTCTGGGGTCAGGTCTCAGTTCTGGTCTAAGTTCATGATTAGGTCTATATCTACAGTCAGGTCTAGGTT
>CM023611.1:24214837-24219837 GCA_013358685.1 Antennarius maculatus | reverse complement strand
TTCATCCAGTCACGTTATTAACTGCCCCATGAGGAAGTTTTTGCTCCAGGTTATTGTTTGTTTGTTTTTTTCTTTTCTTTTGCTCTTTGGGGGAGAAAATCAGTAATAAATCATAAACTATTTCTAATAGCTTCACTGACAAAAGGCAAAACATAGTTTATTGATGGTGCTGTGAGTTTTTATTGCTTTCTTTGTGTTGGTGAGGGGTTCCCATTCCAAAGGGGGACGTAAACAAAACCTTTAAAAGTGACCTGAATGTCAATTATTCCAAAAGTACAGTCAGCTTGTATTCATAAAAAAAAAATCACTGCATGGTTTATTGGGCGCTACTTGCACAGCACCAAACCAGTGGTGGTTAAATATTAATACACACATATGGATAAACACAACAGGACAAAGAAGAAGTTCTGCATTTTTGATTTCATTATGAGCAAACAGTTTTTACTACAGTGTGTGTGTTCTCCTATTTCTGAGCTGCACACACACACACACACACACACACACACACACACACACACACACACACACACACACACACACACACACACACACACACACACACACACACACACACACACACACACACACACACATTAATAGTCACCTATTAATGAAAATAGTCACCTTCTAGTGCCAATCCAGCCCGGACTAGAACATTTCTGATGGTATGATAATATTCTGCTTGCATCTTTTTGAAACGTTATTTCCTGTGAATTTGGAGTTGTTTTTGTTTGTTTTTTTTCTGGACATTGTTCGATCCTGGGGCCACATGGTGACTGACAGTTGAAAATTGTGTTTCGTTTTTGTTTGAGCCTTTTTGGCAGTAAGTTTGATAGTTTTTTCTTTTTGTTGGTTGTGACATTTGAAATAAAATATTGCAAAGAATAAGTTGCCAAATTAATTTAGAAAAAGATTTTAAAAATCCTTCAATTTTATGTCTGGGATTAGTGAAGAGGTAAAACATCAGGTTGATGTCATGGGTCTAATTCAGGAGGTGTGGGAGTTGACGACATCGATCAAACCAAAGGTCCAGAAGAATGAATTATTTGAATGAGCTGGAACATTCTTGTGATGACAACTTTCCCATTAATGGACTCCATACTGAACATTGCAGCTACATCACAGCTGCAGGGAGGGATTGGCAGGATGAAGACGCTCAACTTTCAAAAAGACGGTTCACCTGGAGGAACAGCGAATATCAGCCTTCACACTCTCTGGTGGGAGGAGGATAAAAATCATGTCCATGATTATTGTGTAATTATGTTTAATGGAGGCCATAACACTGAACCATTACAGCAGTGTTCACAAGCGTGAAACTACTGGTTTGTGTTTGAATGAACTCCTGCAATAGCTAGTGAGAGTATCAGCGTCAGAATACAGAACAAAATCCAAACAATTTGGAATTCAACCATGTAATTCAGAATTTAAGTTATAATCTGAATTTCCAAAATCCTTTTTTGGATATGGCTCTGACGCCACAGCGGATACTTGAAGTATTACTGAAGAATTCAAAAGCATTTTTTTTTTGTGAAAAAATGTCCAAAAGAATTGTACGGTCAGTTGACAAAAACAACATAAAAAGAATGATGTAATTGGTTTTAAATCTTAAAACAAAAGATCAACTGATGTACAGAAATATTTTTTTCAAAATAATTTGAAACTAGCAAAGGTAATTCAAATGTTTATAAATGGGTAAAAGCGTCGTATGAACGATTACAGGCCAGCAGCCCACCGTCCTTTGGTTTGGATGATGGTAGGATACAAGTTTATTCTGGTGTGGAAAACATTTACAGAACTTTTGGATTTAGTTGAGGGGAAGTTAAGAATCTTCAAAACATGGTTTGATTTAAAGAAAAATCTCTCAATATCAAGAAAACTAAGAATTATAGTGTTGAAAATTAAATAAAAAAGAAATTGACAGAAATGCCCCATGAAAATTCTGACACTGAATTAATTTTATTTATTAGGGAAGAAACAGAGAAACAAAATATTGATCCAGTAAAAAAAAAAAAAACAACAGCAATCCCGTATAAATCGAGATATCTATTGAATCGAAAGGCGTTGAAATAATGTAAAGCTCATTCACACGTTTTACATTTCTTATTGTGTGGAGTTGTGCAAATCGACCTTCACAATGACAACCGTCTTAGTAGTTTCGTCGGCTTTTTTTGTTTAATATTTCGTTTGTTTCTTATCATGATGACTGAATAAGCTGAACTTCCACAAAGTGATTTTAAAAATATAATAATAATAGTGATGATAATAATAATAATAATAATAATAATAATAATAATAATAATAATAATACACTACAATAGAACACCCAACCACAGGTCGTCTCTAGAGGTAACACTGTGGAGATTAACGAATTGTATATTGGGTAGCATTCACTTCCACTTAATTCCTCGATGAAAACTGAACCTGCTGCTGTCCAGTACATATCTACACATGTAGGTCAGCCTATATGTGTAGTAGGAGCCAAAAAAGATCCTGAACATGCAAAACTCTTCAAAATCAGTCAAGAACTCATGAAGAGGGAAAAAATGTCGCTTTAAACTTCCTCCTGACTTGATGAGTGTCACAGTTGAATATAAGATATTCAGCCCTGATAATATTAAACATTCGAGGTTCCAGATGTATGTGTTTTTGAATAAATGCACGCCACACAGGAATTCTTTTGTCATTTATTTATTTGTTTTATCTTTTTGTCTGTACTAGATTATTGCAATCTGGTTAATTCACATTTAAAAAGTAGTCATTGACCAGGCGCACTGAAATCGATGAGAATCATTTTTACAATAAACATTATAGGCCCCCAGAGTCTGGAAAACCCAATTTAAAAAAAAAAAAAAAAAAAAAAAAAAAAGAAACATCCGTATGGTTTTCTGCACTTTATTTTTTTCATGTTTTTTTTTTTCATAGTAATTACAAAAAGGAAAAAAAAAATATTACAATGATCATAAAAAGGGTATGGGGGGGATGGGTGGGGGGGAACTGAGGAGTATTACGACTTGGCAAACGATCACAACACAGCACAAGAATCTACTTACGGCGAGAAATGAAAGGTAGAAAAATGAAAAGAAAACAAGTGCATAAGGGCAGAAAGGAAAGCAAAGAGGTCGGCTCGCACCTGTGAAGTTAAATACGATACAGTAAACCGAGGGGGAGGAGAAAGTGAAGCTTTATCCTACAATCTCTAAAAAAAAAAAAAAAAAAAAAAAAGGAAGTCCCAAAACAAAAGGCTTTATTTTCTTGCTTTTTAAAAAAAAAAAAAAAAAATTCTATTTGTTAAAAAAAATAAAAGGCCTGACCTGGGGAGCGATGTGTGGGAAGAGAGAGAGAGAGAAGGGGAGGGGGGGAGGGAGAAGCTGCTGGTGGGGCGGTTGGCAGGGACAATAAAAAATACTGCACGTACAATACCTTTTTCACTCTTTCCTTTATCTAGCTCTTACAGTTTCTCTCATCCACTTTTATCCTTTCTTTATTTAATAGCACACCCCATTAATATTCCTTTCCCCCACTGCTCCTAATAGCCGCGCCCAGTGGCGCGATCGTTAGAGTTTTACATGCGAGCAGCAAATGACACTTTGATTGGCTGTGATGTGGAGATGGGAGTCCCCCACCGGCTCCGGGTCGGGGGCCTCGGCTGAGCCGAGAGATCCTGCCGGGCCCCGGTCTCACTGCGCGTGCTGACTCAGCGTGTGGTTCTGGAGGGAGAGAGGCAGAAGGGAGAGACGGGGGAGAGAACACATGAAGAGAGAAATAATGGGCTATGTAAGAATAGTGCTTTCCACATGCACCCCCACCCAATATAAGAACAGACAGACAACCGCCTCCCGCGGAACAGACAGCAAGGCCTCCTCGCTTTACACACAGCCTGATGAAATAAAGAAAGAACAAGAGAAGGGAAGGATAAACTAATAGGTGCTGTCCTGGGGTACCGACTCTCACTAAAACGGGAAAATAAACTATCGTGGGTGTCCGATCCATCAGTTCAGACACAGGAGTCGATGGGGGGGGGGGTGGGGGGTGGCAAAGGAAGTGCAGGACCAAAAACAGGGAAACTGGGACTTGAGACACGCTCGATGTTTAAACCTTTAAATCAATGTGCAGAAATGGAGGGGGGGTGGGGGGACGTGGTGACATAAATGACCTCATCACCCGGTTCAAAACACGACAGCTGGAATAAAAAAAAACGGTTGAGAATCCTGACCTGAGACGGAACAGCCCGTTCTGAACAGGCACGTCTGAGGACGCCCCTCGCCCCAAGATAAAACCTTCAGACCAGGGGGCCCCAATTCTAATTGGCTGACGGCACCAGGAAGTGCGCTTATGTTCCGTGAGTCTCGGACTTCCGTGAGACACAAAAGTGTTTTTAACAGTCTATCAGAGTGTTTTAAAGGTAATACAGACAGAAGGTGGTTTAATATCAGTGGGGGGGGGGGGGTCAGAAACGTTTAAATTACCGTTAATAATGAGATAAACAGTTCCTTAAGCACGTGTGATTCCTGGAACGCGGTAACGGCGAGTAACGAAGGATCACTGTATATTCTGTGTTAGCGGGTGGAGGGGCCCCTTTAAGAAGGTGGTCATGTGACCGAGGCAAGCATCTTCACAAGAATCAACTACTCATGCCTTAGGAACACGCATACATACAAGCTTAACACGCTAAACCAGAACACGGGATGTTTGTCCAGAGGCTGGGAATAAAACCAAGAGTGTGTGAGTCACCTGATATTTATAGAGGAAACACACGGAACACACACACAACTAAAAAAATACTCCAACACATTCAGATGTTTTTAGTCTGGGGGGGGGGGTCAAATGGATCATGTGAGAAACATTAACTGTCGAACTGCCAGAACAAATCCAGAACCTGAGTAAAAACAGATCCAGGTTTCATCTGGAAACAAATAATCACAAATCATTTAATTCTGCTTGTTGTTTCCTTTGTTTTCTTGATCGGTGAAGTTAATATTTTACCCAGAGCCTCTCCACAC
>CM023611.1:24189837-24209837 GCA_013358685.1 Antennarius maculatus | reverse complement strand
CCCTGCTGACACATATTCCCTGCTTCCTCACGCTCTTTTTACTCTCTGTCCCCCATCAGATTAAACTTTTTCCCTTACTTTCAGATTATCTATTATTATCTATTCAGATTATCCACACCGATTCACAGGTGTGTGTGTGTGTGTGTGTGTGTGTGTGTGTGTGTGTGTGTGTGTGTGTGTGTCTCTGCTGGAAGCTGGTCCACAAATAGGACATGACCTCATCTCCAGGATGAGGAAAACAAGAATGATCTGCAGACGGGGGCGACACAAAATACAAACAAACACACCACTTCACACCACATAACGCTCTACAATCGCTATATTCATCTGTACTGCCTGCAGGAACACACACACACACACACACACACACACACACACACACACACACATGCAAATGGCAGGCAGACATAAATAAAAACTGTGTTTAAAGGTTACAGATGCACAGATAAATGCACAGACATGATCCGTCCGACACACACAGGAGCCCCCGGCTCAGCAGAGCATGCAGGCTTTCCCTGTCACCATCACATCACTGCACAGGCCCGACCCCCAGGGGTCTGATGGGGGCTTCTTTTTTGATTAGCATAATCCATAAAGTGACAGAAAAGCATCGGAGGGAGCGTGAGGATAAAGATAGGTGAGTGGAGGAGAGGAGATAATGTGGCCCAGTCTGAACAGAACCAGATCGTAGTGTGAACAAGTCAGCCCTAAAAATCAGATATGGAAGCAAATCCGATATTCCTGCAGTCTGAACGCAGCCTTAGTCAGGATGTTTTGCTCATTTGTAAAAAAAAAATGTAAAAAAAATACATAGTTATAAAAAGAAAATAATTAACAATAAATAATAAATTAATAATGAAATATCAGCTGTTTGGGTTATCGAACAAACATTTCCATCACATCTTCCCTAGAAAATTGTAATGAAAAATTTCTACTATATTCAGATATTGAACAAAACAAAAATGAATTTACCGAAGGTAATACAAAGTAAATTTCTTTATATTATTTATATTATTATTATGATATTTCAAGCCTTTTGATAAAGATTTTAAGTTCCTCATCGATTGAAACTACAGTTGAAATACAAATGAATGACTTGAGTCTTAAATGTATTAATGTTATGAAATCAACTCTCTAACGCCACCGAGTGTGTCTGGAAGTGTTTCCCACTCCTTCTTGAACTCATTCTACTTATTTATCTAGTTTCTGTTTATTCCTTTAGGAAGTCGTCGTCTCTTCTGCTGGTTCCTCAAAGCATAAATGCACAAACACACATGTGTAAACACACTGAATTAGAATATTTCCTGATTAACTGGTCCCCACATTGAGGTTTCCCTTCAAAAGCCGTGAACAGAAGGTGTTTTACATTCACAGTGTGGAACAATACATGCAAACATCCGTCGACATCTTTTCCACAGATTTTCTTGAAGTGGCGCACGGTTTGATGCAACAAGCAACACCTTTAACATCTTTTGAAACACGTTGACGTGTTTCCATTGCGACGCATCCAGATCATTGAATTGCCTCCTCATACATCCAGGTAGCCCTCTGTGGAGGATCTGGTCCTGATGAGACAGTGATGTCTGCTCTGCTGCTGGAGGTGAGAGGCTTTTGTTTGGAATCTGTTTTTGTTTCTGTCTTTCTCTCCCCTGCTGCAAATAGCGTCAAGTCTAGGGATTCAGGGAGGCAGAGGCATGTGTGTGTGTGTGTGTGTGTGTGTTCCTGTCCCAGGTCCCTATTCTAATAACACAGAGTCTCCCAGTGAGTGTTGGGGCGGCTGAGTGCGCTCCCCTGGAACGCCACTGGGATCCGTGGATCAAATTCTCTCTCTCACACACACACACACACACACACACACACAAAAACACACACACACACACACACACACACACACACACACACACACACACACACACACACAGCTATGTGATCCATGGATCACAGAGTACACACTATGACTTGACACAACACACACAAGCGATTGCAGCATCCAGACGGTGAATACACACACACACACGCACACACGCACACACACACACACACACACACACACACACACACACACACACACACACACACAAATAAACCCACTTGCTAGTTCAGCCACATCCACAGCTTTTCATAATTCAGTTAGAGGGAGACGGATTCACACAAAGACAAAGACAACGTTATTCACACTCAGAATACTAAACACAGATTGATTCTTACACACACATGTCACACAGGTGTCGAACACCGCTACCAGTCTCTGCGCTGCATTAACAATCCAAATCACACTCTCACACACTGAGTGTGTGTGTGTGTGTGTGTACACCAAACATTCTTTTAATTGTCTTTATGAAGGAACATTTCCTTGCTGATCTTTTTGACAGCGTTTGCACACAACTCAAATATTCAGAACCACTGGGATGTGGGGGGGGGAAGGAGGAAGATTTGGACGGGAATCAGTGCACAAACAAACTAACAGAGGAATGCATGCACCCATTTATTCATCTGACCAGTAATCCCCCCATCAGGCTGTGTTTAAATATTTACCAGCGCTAAAGAAGAGTGTGTAGCACAGCAGGCTGATGGTAAAAATACTTTTTTTTAAAAAAAAAAGGGCTGATTGGACGGAAGTTTAAGTGTGATGGAGGCAGCGAGGGATGGGAGGAAGCACAAAGGACAAAGTTGCAGAGTAGCGCCCCCCCAAAAGGCGTAAAGAAACTGAAAGTAAAGGAGGGGGGGGCATTCAGGGAAAGTAACACGGAGGAGAGTCAGAGCGGATTGAGAGCATGACGACAAGTTAAAAATGAGTTATACATCTACAGGAGGGAAATATCAATCCGAAGTGCTATAAATCAACCTCTTTTAGAAGTGTGTGTGTGTGTGTGTGTGTGTGTGTAAAGGGGGGGGGGGTGTTGTGGGTAAAAGAAGGAGGGAAAGAAAGAGAGAAAATGAGAGAAAGAATAAAAGAAAGAAAAAGAAAGAAACCATAACAGAGAATAGGAAATGTATGTGAAGTCTGGGAGTAAAGGCAGGGAGATCCAGAAGGACCTCACTGATCAGGGCCACAGCATCTCTTATTTACACACACACACACACACACACACACACACACACACACACACACACACACACACACCAAAACATCTCTTATTTACCAGCTTACGTCTGCACTATTTATGGGGCACTGGGGAGAGGCACAGAAGAGAGGAAGAGAGGAGAGGGGCTAAAATATGCATAGGGGCTGGGTCTTCTGGGACAGACAGGGGGAGTCGAAGAGAGGGCAGAAGACAAAATGAGAAATGGGAAGAGAGACAGTAAAAATCGTAGTGTGTATCGGTACAGATGGATGGAGTGGTGATAGGAAGTCACTGAGAGGGAAGGAAAGTCTTTGTTTGCTTGAGACGAACGCGAGCTGAGGAAGATGATGCAGCGATATGTCCGAAGACCTTTGGGTGTGTGTGTGTGTGTGTGTGTGTGTGTGTGTGTGTGTGTGTGTGTGTGTGTGTGTGTGTGTGTGTGTGTGAGAGAGAGAGAGAGTGCGAGAGAGAGAAATTATGCTTTTTGATTCTTTAAAATCACGTTTATTCATAAAAAGCCACATTACAAGATAATCACGTTGACATAAAATCCAAAAGAAATTTAAAAAAAAAGGAATTCACATCTCACAAACAAACAATAGTAGGATTTTAAACAGTACTGTGTGTTTCCTGAACAAAGAAAACATCAAACCTTTCAACATTTAACAAACTGAGTTGCAGCGTCTGCTCACAACTACCTGGTGCACCTTTTCAACTTCGTCGAGAAAAGTCACCACGGCTTTGGTCATTCAGGAGCCGAACCTGCTCTCCCACCACTAAACACACCTCCCCCACCGAGCAGCTGGGAGGTGGGGGGTCAGCTTGATACCACGCTGGCAATTGAGCCCTGCTAGTGTGGCTTTTCCCCTCTGGTGGTTGGCCCATCTTGGGGTTACCATATTGCCTCCTAATCTTTGCAAAAAGACCCACAAACTAACAAACGGAACTGTGATGTGAGTGTCACTAACTGAAATGTGAAGATGCATACAAACAAAGCAAAAAACAGAGTGAATACACACTCAGAGAGAGAGAGAGAGAGAGAGAGAGAGAGAGAGAGAGAGAGAGACAGAGAGAGACAGAGAGAGACAGAGAGAGAGAGAGAGAGAGAGAGAGAGAGAGAGAGAGAGAGAGAGAGAGAGAGAGAGAGAGAGACAGAGAGAGAGTGAAGTGAGCTGAACATCATTCGGCCCCGAAAGAGGCCAAAGTCTAGCTGGCCAACAGGCCTTCTTCATCCATCCACACCTCATTAAAACACACACAAATTACATTTACTGTGTGCAAACACACACACACACACACACACACTCTCACACACACACACTCACACACACACACACACACACACACACACGAAAGCGACTAGCAGTGGCATTAACCTCCACGGTTGCAGCTCTCCATCTCCTCCCATCAGCCTTCCTGTCTAGCCCACTTAGAGAGCCCTCCCATGGGGGAGTGGAGCTGTGGCAGGTCAGGTTTGGGGTGCAAGTTTGCTCACACATACAAAACCATGCACACACACGTATACATGCACACACCAGACTGGACTAAAGAGTTATAAGATGGATATGGACACAGTGCAGCAGCTGAACTTCACAGATCTGGTAGAAAAAGGAAACTTTCAACTGAACAGATTTATATATTCTATACATGAGAGAAGTACAAGCCATGATATACCAACATGACAGAATGGATGGCCCACTGCAGGACCAGGAATTACATTATCAAAGACTTTCACAGCAAAGATCGTGTAGATTATAATTACTACAGCTCTGATACAGCCAAGATTACAGATAATTACACAAATCTTTACGATTTCAGTAATGACTGAAGGTAAAAGCTGCTAAAATCAAATGTGTGATGTATTCAGATTCATTCTGATTCATCAACCTACCTTTAGTGACATATGATGTGTATGAGGAGGCATGTCGAGGTGAGTGTGTGACGTGTGAGTGGTTGTGTGTGAACATTAACCTACAGGGTCCAGCGGTCACCCTGCTGCTAAATGGACTAGCCAGCCATATGCCCAGCACCTCTGGCCCTTCATCAATGACACTTTGTGTGTGTATGTGTGTTACTGCAATTATGTGTGTATCCTGGATTTAAACTTTGGTCGTGTTGACCGTACTTGAATGATCTTTGTTTTCCTGGACCGACTTGGAGGAGGAAAGTTTCTCCAAGTACTTTGAGTCTCACCTACTCAACTCTATCAAGGTGACAACCATATTCAGTGGACACAGTCAGCTCTACACACAAAGGTCACTGAAAAACCTCACTGGATCAATGCGAGAGCTAAAATTGGGGATAATGCTATAGCTTCTGTGTAAACTTATCTCCTCTTTCTTGCTCACTTTACCTCTCAGTCATTTCCATACAACAATATAGTCAGTGAAGACCCTGTCATGGCTGTATCTAGAAAGTTAGAAATAAAATTAGGCTAATATCAATTGTAACAAATTTAAAAAATAAAATATCGTTTTCACTGATGTATTATGAATGTAATTTCAGACATGTGCGGTTGGTATCAGTGCAGGGTCACCACCCCGTAAAGTTAATGTTCATGAATAAAAAAAGGAAAAAAACCTTGTCAGAAACAAACTAATCTCCTCCAACACCATCCACATTGTTAAATGTAGTTGAAAGTCTCCCCTAAAGAAAGCCATAACTCACCCATAACATAAAGAACCATAACTCTCTTATGTTACCCTCTTCCAACAGACCACCAGCTTCTGGAGTTAGTTGGCCATGACAGGTAAAAAGATACCAGCGCTACAAGACATGCAGTAAACTTTGCAGGAATCAAGAGCCTCTGAAAGACCACAGACGTGGACACACTGATGAGAAATGGGCCACTGGAACACGACACAGATGGACAAGGACTGAGAAAATGGAATGCTACCAGCAGACCCAATGACAGAGGGTATCCATAACCTATGAGGCACTTCTGGACAGTGAAAAGACTTACCTTAGCATTGACCATCAATAGTTGGTACCACAATGATCCAACATCAAGGGCACTACTACCACAGATAGACATTAGCAGGCTCCAAAAGCAACATGGGAAAACCACTAACCAGTATGAAGAACACATCAGAAGTCAAATTGGGGAGGTAGTGAGATTTAATACAGTGAAGTCCACTCCAGAAGATGAGCCCAGAGAATCTGATCTAGTCCAAGCTAAACCCCCACTGACAACAAGGTTAGAAGTCAAGATCCAGAAAAGCCTACAGAGGTTAGTCAACTTCCAGAAGTGCAGCAGAGCAACACAGGAGACAGGTCCTGAATCAAGTTTAGGCACAAGTATGAATAAGTCTATTGGCGAGGCTCAGGAGACTGTCAAGCATGCTTTGTTCAGAAGATACACCAATGAGCTGAATTCTGGAAGGCTATATGGAAGAAAGGGTCATCACACAACATCAATGCCAAGTGGCTGATGGAGCTGTGAGCAACCACCCAGAACAGCAACCAGCCAACATCATGAAGGCAGACATCCAATGATTCACAAGCCTAAAGAGCTAATCAGAACCAGGACCTGACGGGATCCACACCTACAGGCTGAAGAAGTTAACGACACATCAAGACTGTACAAATCCCCCAGTCCACAGTCTCTCGCTCTCTCAACATCATTTTGGATGTCAGTTACTGGTCTAAACTAGCCAAAAATATTGCAAATAAGTTGCATTTTGTGTTAATAATGATTGCAGCGTCACAAATTCTTTAGGACTGACATTTGGATTTAATCAAAATACAGAATAATTCTTCAATGCTCAAATTTCTTTTGACATTTTGTGGTGAAAGCAAAATGTATGCAGACCTAATGCAATCTACGACATCAACCCAGAACTGTGGTTGATGTAGCCAAAACCAGTATGAGGAGTTTTATCCAGAAGAGTTCATCTTAACATGGTTTCTAGTTTGTCCGGCTGATCTCACCGGAGTCTGAAGAAAGAAGAACAAAAAACACACGGAGGAAAAGAAACACTGAGGACAGGAAGACATTCTTCATTACAGACCTGGTCGCAGCTGGCCCGGAACCCACTCTTGGGTGACCTATATCCCCTTTTCTCACACACACACACACACACACACACACACACACACACACACACACACACACACGCACACACACACACACACACACACACGCTTTGGACCCTATTGACATTAAGCTTGCCAGAACCCTGCTAGTTCTAATGAGAAGAGATGATGGACAGAGGAATATGGAGAAATGGAAGGAAGACAGAAAAAGAATTACAGATGGCCAATAAATTGCAGAACTCTGCCAAATGATGTACAGTAGCTGGGGGTGATGGTGACAGATACTGGGGAAGATTACTGTAGAAGATTACGGAAGATTACGTGCTGGCTGAGTGGAAACCTTGGAATAATACGGGGAGGGGGTGTAAAATGATGGAGTCAGTGAGCTGGTGGAGGAGGTAAGGCAGAAAAGTGGTGTTAGAGATAGCCAACCCTTCCAAATCCATGTCAGTGCCTGCACACAGCAATGTCCTAATTTAACGCCGACAAAAGACTGGTAGAAGTAAACTCAGAGGTTCAGGTGTTCAGGTGACCTACCTGTAGTTCTGTCTGAAAGAAGAACTTCTGTGGACACTGGGAACAGTCATAGATCTTGTCTTCCTGCCCATGAACAGCAAAAATGTGCTGCTGGAGCTTGTTGGCCTGCACAAACACTGGGAGGAGAACACATAGAGCAGCAAATTAGACTGTGTTTATTACTATTAAAGGAATTTAAGACACATTCTAGCGCCTTTGCCTCACAGTTGTATTCATGTGCCAATGTGGAGGGACATGAATTTAAAACTACCATTTTTGAGTAAAAAACAAAAAAACATACGTAGTGATGGCTCTGAGGTGATTTTATAAAAGATAAAGTGTGTTTGTAGGTGAAATGGAAAGTCTTGTTATAATTACATGTTTGATTCCAGTGAGCAGAAACTGTCATCATATTACTTTTAACAGAGAACAACTTTACAACCAGTGATTATACAGTAATCCCTCGCGCGTTCGCGCTTCAAGATGCTTCACCTCATCTAGGAGTCACGTGATACCGTAATGCGCATTCTATTGGCTGACAGCATCCAGAAGTGCACTGCGTTCCGAGACTTACGGATTGTAGCGCTTTAAACAGTCTATAAGAGTGTGGGAAAAGGTAATACAGATATAAGGTGGTTTAATATCAGTACGGAGAGGGATTATAAACAGTTAAATTACCGTAAATAATACAATGAAAAGTTTGTCACAATATCACGGAAGTTTGTCACTTGCGGGTGGTTCCTGGAACGCATTGATCACGGGAAACGAGTGATCACTGTATAGATGTTTATCAAAAGGATTCTTCAATCCTGGGTTCCCCTGTTAACTGGTGGATCTAGGCTACATCCACCTTCTTATACGGAGGCCTATGAGGGGTGCTGAAGGTGAGGACTAGTTCACAGTTGGTTGCAGTCTTGGTGATGTGTTCAAGTCTTTCTAGTCCTTTCACTGCCGTTGGCTTTCATGTCTGTCTGGTGGGTTTGGGCCTTCACTTTTACCATGTTGAACACAAGACCATGTATGTATCATCATCATAGCAGTGACCAAATGACAAGTTTGATCCTGTCAACACGTGACACAAACCTTCATGTGCTCTCTGTGATGTGTAGGAAGAAAACAATGACAGGAATTAAAGGGAGAACACAGAAAACAAGAGGAACAATCCTCATCAGACCTCGTGATATTTATCAATAAATTATCTTTGATTATTTCTACTTCCGTTCCGGTGGTGCTTCTTTCCTCTTGCTGGTGCTCCCCTTTGTTTCAGTAAACTTTAGCTTTTTACTGTTAGTGTGCATGTCTTGAATTATTAAGCCTCCCTGTAGGAGTGGTGCCCATCTTACTAATTCATAAGTCACCAAGGAATAGAGTTAAAGTTTAAAGAGTTCCTGTGTACCTTTGGTGAGGGGGGGTGGGCAACACAACACAACACAACACAACACAGCACAAGACAAACTTAACAACAACTGGGGAGAGAAAAACAGAGAAGGGGGTGAGCATATGGAGATGGA
This sequence comes from Antennarius maculatus, assembly GCA_013358685.1. Taxonomy (NCBI): domain Eukaryota; kingdom Metazoa; phylum Chordata; class Actinopteri; order Lophiiformes; family Antennariidae; genus Antennarius; species Antennarius maculatus. The sequence continues at coordinate 24,200,710 of CM023611.1, read as the reverse complement.
GAGTGAAGAGCTGGAGGAAAGGAGGGAGGGTGCGAGGGTTCAGATCTGATTCTCAACACCACAGACCTAATTTGGTCGTCCAGACTTGTGTTTGGGTCCTCAAGTGGATTCAGAGATATTTAGTCTTTCATATGTCCTGTCTGGAGGTATTATTGCGTCAACCTCTGCACATGCAGAGTTTCATTCAGTTAACCCCCCCCCCCGCTGGAATACAACTCCTACAGTGAGATGTGTTAAAATAATGAATATTTCTAATGGGGGTTACCTGAAACCAAAAACCTCACGTATGGTGATATGGTAACCCAGAGAGAGCCATTTCCAAGTCAAAGCATGTACTTAGCAAACTTAGCTGTTAGCTGCAATGACGAGAGATTTCTTTTTGCCAAAATACATGAAATGGTCCAACCAATTTTGTGCTCGCTGAACACCATGTGGAAGATGCTTCAGTTTCCACGGTCTGTAAAGGTTCAGTGTGAGAACAAAATACTCCGACTGTCATGTGAAAACACCTCTCCAATATTCATTTAGTTTTAGCAAAGGAATCCTCCTTGCTATGTGGTACCAACCTTTCTTCCATGTTTCATCAAAATCTCTCAAATAGTTTACACTTAAAAAAATAAAAATAAGCCATACATCCAGTGGATCCACTGCTAAATGAAATGGGCTCTTTCCTGGTTTCAGGAAGACCTGTCAAGTGTTTTTGGGGTAATCCTGCTCAAGGAAAAACATTAACAAATACATAACTAAGAAATTCTTTAAAAGGGACTTTGTTTTGTGTAAATGAATATATAATTAATAAACAATGACACAATTCTGAAACATTACTGAAAGTATTAAGAGTAAAGTATTACTGACATTAAATTAAAAATTCACGTGAAACCATTTTAATTCCAGATGATTGATAGATAGACAGACAGACAGACAGACAGACAGACAGACAGACAGACAGACAGACACACAGACAGACAGACAGACAGACAGACAGACAGACAGACAGACAGACAGATAGACAGATAGATAGATAGATAGATAGACAGATAGACAGATAGACAGATAGATAGATAGATAGATAGATAGACAGATAGATAGATAGATAGATAGATAGATAGATAGATAGATAGATAGACAGATAGACAGATAGACAGATAGATAGACAGATAGATAGACAGATAGATAGATAGATAGAGACAGACAGACAGACAGACAGACAGACAGATAGATTGACATTGAAATAATCTGAGACATAAAATGAGGTTACATAAATTATGTATTAATGGTTCTCAGAGCTGTATTCTCTAGACACATTCCAGTGTCTTTACTTTTGTGTTTTTATTGGGTATTGTTATTCATCTTGTTGTTTCTGTATCCATTCTAAAAGCAGGTAGACGGGACTGAAGTGTGAAGGAGTATGCGCACTAATGTCCTTGAAGCTGAGTGTTGCGTGTGTCGGTCTCTCACCTGTGAAGCAGACGGGACACTTGAAGGTACCTCCCATGCCTTCGAAGCTGTGTTCTATCAGATGGCAGAGCAGCTTGGCAGGCGAATCAAACATCTGGTTACACAGCTTGCACTCATGATTGATGCCCTCCTCTGCAAATAGGAGACAGACACGCACGTGTGGGTTGGGTTAGGCAAGAGGAACGTTTGACAGCACCTCAGAACATAGACGCAAGTCTAACAACGATGACTTATACACATACAAAAACGGTCAGGCATGGTGAGACGGGCATAGTGACAGGAATATGGCACAGGTGAGACAGAAAATCAGCAAACAGGGAAGAAGAAAGGTAGTTCTAAACCACCGAATCACAGTGATATCAGCAGCTTTAGGGGAAAAATCAGCCCAATTATTTAAATGGTATTCCAGATGAAAACAATAAAAAGGATCAGGTAAAGGAATAGTTGAGATATTCCAGTCATTGTCTAATAATCTCTATGCCCACAGAAAGTTGAATGATGTATCAAATGTTTGTCCGTGAACCACTTGTATGACTTGTGTAATCTCTGCATCCACCGACCCAACCGGTCAGGACGGATGACCGCCCTCCAGAATCTGGGTCCTGTCCGGAGTTGTTCCTCAATGAGGGAGTTTTTCCTCACCGCTGTCGCTTGTGCTTGTTCTGGAGGGTTTTGTTGGGTTCCGTTGTCTGTTAAAGTGCTTCGAAATGTCTGGTGATGTGATTAAGCGCTATATAAATAAAGGTTGATTGATTGATTTGGCTGATGCTCAAACGTTCTTCACACAAGGAACAAGCTGCACTCGTTCCTTGTGTGGAAGACGTCACAGCAGGAAGACTGTGCACATTATCCGCACACAGCTAATGTTTGTTTAGCGAGAGGCTACAAGGATTTCTGCTTGGAAATGGAGGAAAAAATATTTTCATTTGACTCATTTGACTGCTTAGTAGTGGTGACTTCATAGTTATTTGTTTTCAGTCAGTTTTAACCTTTAAGGTTTGCAGTATCTTGTTTTTCTATTGTTTTAAGGATCAGTGTTCTGCTGCTAATCTCCAGAGATGTTCTAGAATAAGTTTGGACTTCTGTGTGAAGCGTTCTTGGCTCGTCTCAGCTGGAGCTCAGTGAACTTCCACAGACAGTCTGCTGTACAGAGTTGTACCGTCCACTCCACTCCTGAAACCCGGTGCATGTTCTGCTTTCATTTCTCCATCCCCCTTACACTCTCTCCAAACACTCATACACACACCGGTCCCAGGGCCATTCGGTCCAAACTGGTAATTGCCTATCCTCCCCACAGAGAGAGAGTGGAAGATCAACCCTTCCCACAGCCATCCTGCCTTCCCTCCCTCTGTCCTTGTTATCAGCCCTCCCCCACTACAGCAGCACATCAATCGCTCATATTGCCAATTCCTCCCTCCACGTCCCCTCATTTCCCCTCTTGGGTCATCACTGGCTGATTAATTTGTGTGGGCTCTGATTCAAGCCCATCAGTCCTTTTTAATTCTTTGCATGCATCATTTTTGCACATTTTCCTTGTTGGTCCTTGAACATTTCACACCGATACAACAGTTATCCTAGATTAGATGAACTTCGTCAGGTCTCAGTATTGGTGTCCTTTGTTCCAGCATCCTTCACAGGTCAGTTTGAATGGGTTGCTGATTTTACAGAGCAGTGAAATGCCTTCGGTACCGCAGCTGGTCAACACACTAGTGGACCTGAGCAGGTCTATCTCCTGTAAAGACCAGCCGTGACGAAGACTTCCTGTTTCCCTTAACCTGGATGATCCCAACGCTCACATTTGTGTGTCTATTTTAAGAAGGTGTCAATGACATCACAATACCCACAGTGAAAGGCCAGATGAAAGGTGGGTGTCATAAACACACACACACACACACACACACACACACACAGCATGGGGCCACACACACATACACACCGCAGGAGTGTGACGCCTGGAGAGATCAGATGGTGTATTCTACGGGCCAATCTGTAACCCCTCGTGAACATAGACACAAACACACACACACACACACACACACACACACACACACGTTAACACACACACGTTAACACACACAAACATGCATTCTCACACTAGCTCAGACACAGTGTTTTTCGGTTTTGTCACTTATCTTTGGAAGTGTGTTTAAACACACACACATTCAAAAGGTTGCAGAACTTCAGCGGTGGCGCTGCAGGGGCTCGTCGGTTTAATAATGTCTTCAATCATACATCCATGACACTCACACTGACTAATACACTGACACAAACACAAAGATTCCTATCTCTCTTGCCTCCGAGGCCCACACAAGGGCGGCCTAATCCCGTCTCAATAGCTGCGGGTGGGGGAGTGTGTGTGTGTGTGTGTGTGTGTGTGTGTGTGTGTGTGTGTGTGTGTGTGCGCGCACGGGCATTTTTTGTTACCTACTGAGGACATTTTCCAACCTTGTCGAGACAAGTAGCACGTGCATGTGTGTGTGTGTGTATGTCTGTGTGTGCCTGTGTGTGTCTGTGTGTGCACACACCATGTGGGCTCCATGGTCCCGGGTCTGTAAACACACACACACACACACACACACACACGCAGACCTCAAAGGCAGGGAGGTTGCGTGGGGCACCAGTGTGTCCGAGCCACACTGAGACAGATAGAGCTTCATTATCATTTACTGGGAGATTGAACCAGCAGGAGAGAAGCACATGGAGAGAGACACACAGAGAGGGAGGGAGTGATGGAGGAGAGTACAACACCAGCAGTTTAATCAGATGTCACATTTTATAGTTTAATTAATGTGGTAATAGTGTAGTCGGATACTTTTATTGAACAATGAATCTTCCTGGACAGAAAAATATGAATTCAGCTGAACAGAAGCAAAGGGCAGCGACACAGACATTGCCCATGCTTCAGGGGTTTTGGTCAAGGTAGATGTGTATGTGGGTGTCTTTCTAAAGGGGCACCTTAAACGTTCTTGCCCTCAGTGGGGGGGAGGGGCAACAATCTCTTGAGAAGTTCCCCTGCACCCTGCCATGCCACCAGAAACAGAGAATTATCAAACGTCATCTGCATATAGATGAACATGAGCCATCTCTGCTCTGATAAACTAGTTAGTTAAAACACTAATATCACCACCTGCACGAGTGGTATTTAATCAGCATGAGTGTGTTTGTTATAGAGGTAAGATCTTAAGCCCGAGCCCGAGTCCATGCCCCACCCGACTCGAAATTCGGGCCGGGTCGGGCTCAAAAAGTCAGTAATTACGTTCGGCTCGGGTCGGGTTGGGCTATAATACCCTCGGGCTCGGGTCGGGCTGGTGTCTTTTAGACTCGGGCTTAAGATCTTAATATCCAAGGCCGACCCGGGCCGAACTTTTTTTAATAAATATGTATTTATATATTATGTATCTCAAACGATCTATGGGTATTAAACTAAGGAATACCCTTATCAAATAAATAATTTAGGTAAAACAGAGAAGGTGCTATATAAGAAACATCCATCTACAGTACCTGCTCAGTTCCCTCCGTGCGTTAGCTGTATCTTCTCCTGTCACTTTAACTTTACGATCGTATACGCACTGAAAGTAGTAATCCCGAATCCAAGATCCGGGATTACTCAAATTACTCAAAATGTCAATAATTACGTTCGGGTCGGGTTGGGCTTTAATGCCCTCGGGTCTGGTCGGGTTGGGCTTTAATGCCCTCGGGTCTGGTCGGGTTGGGCTTTAATGCCCTCGGGTCTGGTCGGGTTGGGCTTTAATGCCCTCGGGTCAGGTCGGGCTGTATTTTTTTAGGCCCGATCTTACCTCTAGTTTGCTACTGACATATATTATATACATACATACATTTTAAGATGTAATTACACATTTCTGTACAAATAAGGCCACAAACGTCTGTCATCAAACACTGAGTGTAAATATCAGTTTACACTTCTAAACTTGTGAAAGTGTGAAATGCCGTGCAACAGGACACATGTGCTTTTCACTGATCTTCAGCATATTATTAGCGTTACAGCGTCTATGATGCTGCACATATGAAAGTAGCCAACATCTGATTTGTTCTGTTTACACTGTTCCAAGTAAGATGCATGATTAAGAATCTGACCAATACTGGACAGACATTGGCAATTCCCTATCCTTAATCAATGTAGATGTTGTGTTTGTCATATTACACTTATTACACTATAATTTATAAGCAAATTATCTCGTGTATTTCTCTTCTATTGTCATTCTCAAAATCCTCATTGAATTTATTCTCACATATCATCTTAAAAAAACAGCTAATTGTGAATAATGCTTCATTTATTAATGTTTAAATGCTTTATTTATTCAGTTTCCCCTGATGGGATAATTAATTTTATCAAAAGTCAAAACTTTTTATCATGAAACACTAAATCTGGCCGACCAGAAATGTGCTTCTTTTGTTACTGATGGACGCTGTTTCCTTGTCTATGTGCACAAAATTATGGGAGCATGTTTTTGGAGCAGCACAGGAGACGCCAATGAAGCCATCAGCTTCACTAAAAGAATTAAGAGGAAATCAATTGTTGAGAGAATGAGAAATATGAATACAGAAAGCAGAATGCAGAACGAAAGACAGATGAAGAGAAAGAAAGAAAGAGAGAATTAATGGGAAAACAGTGAGATGCAGAGAGATAATTGGGCTGTCCAGAGCAAGGACATGGAGAGAGGCCTTCAGTGTGTGTGTGTGTGTGTGTGTGTGTGTGTGTGTGTGTGTGAGCGAGAGAGGGAAAGAGAGAGAAAGTGTGTGTGCGTCCCATGAAAGAGTTCTCTTTTCTGACGGAACACATTGTTTTGATCAGTGTGTGTGGGGACCAGCATTCTCTATATGCTGTCCCCTCCTGAGACCCAGTTTATGTGTGTGTGTGTGTGTGTGTGTGTGTGTGTGTGTGTGTGTGTGTGTGTGTGTGTGTGTGTGTGTGATCCGTAGTGAGATGACAGAGTCGTACAGCATCCTGCCGATGCGCTTTGTCTCACAGATTGCATTTGATCCATCCGCCACCACATGTATGCTGTCACACACACACACACACACACACACACACACACACACACACACACACAAAGCTGATGCGAGGTGAAAGAGTGGGACAGGTTGAAGGTTAGGACTCAACAGAAACGGAACTTTTTTTGCTTTTTAATTGATATCAGAGAGACGTTCTGGTTCGTGTCTTTAGAGCAATGCGCTGCTCGGGTTGGGTTAGATTTAAGATTACTAAAGGGGGTGGGCGTGGGTCACACCCCCGATGATGTTATGTAAAAACTAGAAAGGAAAAATGAATTAAGTTAAGCAAATTTAGGTAATTCAGCCTGAACCAGACCTGTAAAAAACAGAGAGGAGGCGCCGCTAACAGTACCTGACATTCAATGGACAGAGGTTACCACGGGTTCGGAGGTTCTAATTGGCTGGCGTGAGGCGGAGCTGTCATCATCATCACATTGTGTGTATCTGAAAATCCCAATATCACACGTCATGTCAGGCCAGCGCCTGTGAATTAACATGAGACCCCCTCCCCCGCTGGACTCCCAGAGGTCCGTCCAGCAGACGTCCTGCTGTCAAGACGTGTCCGTTACACGTGTGTGTCACGGAGCAGCCGTCACGTTTCCTTTGTTCTTGGATGAGTAAAACCATGTTTTTAACCTTATATTGTTTCTATGAACTCACATCCATGTAGTTTCAAAAGGGAATGTGGTCGTACAAGAGTCCTGAGCAATGAGACGGCCGGGTCGGGGGTCCATCGCACTAAAACTGATGCTTTTATGTCTGATTTATTTCAAAAGACTTAACATCAAGGTACACATGTTAAATCTCCATGACACCCCCCCCCCCAAAAAAAAATAGAAGGAAACAATCATCACACACACACACACACACACACACACACACACGTGCATACACGCAGACAGGTTTCTTAACCCTTTCTTAGCCTTGGTTGTCCCATGAGTTTCAAACTCCCACTGCCCCCCTCCCTCCTCTGTCCCTTCACAGGCTCCTGGGGGGGCCCTTGGGCGTCTACCCCCCATTACTGCCTTTCCCCGCTCCTGTCAACCCCCCCTTCATCTTCGAACTACGTGTGTGTGTGTGTGTGTGTGTGTGTGTGTGTGTGTGTGTGTGTGTGGTAGCATTGAAGCAGTAAACCAAGCGGGGCGAGTGGTGGTGAGGACAGCAAAGCGGTTGCAGCAAGAAAGAGAGAGAAAGGAATTATGGGATGGATGGCGGAAAAGAGAAGAGATTGGGTGAAAGAACGAGTGCAGCAAAGAAGAGAGCAGTGGACGGAGGAGGTGGAGGAGGAGTGTGCAGCCCTCTGGGGGGCTCGCACAAGGTGTGTTTCCATGACAACCAGGGGTGGTGGGGGGCTGATGTGGGGGGGCGTGAGCTTGACCCATTGGTAGTGTGGGGGCTGAAGAACACACACACACACACACACACACACACACACACACACACACACACACACACACACACACACACACACACACACACAACCTGCTGCAGTGCTGGAGGGGTCCCAGGAGTGCCCCCACCTTTACTAACCCTCTCTCTCATACACACATGCACAGTGAGAATGCTGCAGTGCTGAGGTCCCGTGGGTATCCATCACCCACACACACACACACACACACACACACACACACACACACACACACACACACACACACACACACACACACACACACACACACACACACACACACACACTCCACCGCCCTCCCTCCTCTCATCTTCCATTTTCCCTCTCTGTTCCATCACTCTGTGTGAGGTGATTGTTAATGTTTCTTTACTCCTTATCAACTGTGTGGATTTCTCCATTGAGCTGAATGAAGGGTGGGGGCGATTGTCTCCAAACAGATCAATCTCCACTCAAACACCCCCCCTCTAAACCATTCAAACACGCTCTAAAGCGTCCATCCTCCTCCTCTGTGAGGTAAAGCTGTGGTCAGATGAAAGTTTCTGCTCGCGTTCACGTCTCTTTGTGTTGCATTCAAATGAAAATGTAAAGAAAAAATCATGAAACATAAACAACAGTCTGCATGTTCCCCACAGATTATTTCATCTGGATTGGGAGGACGAACACACCTCATACCGTGTGCCATTTATGGTGAACACACGTGTACCGTACTGGCCTGACAGTGGAGTGGAGAGATAAGGGTCACAGTTCACACCCCCCTAGTCACAAGTGATTACTGAATTCAGGGTAGAATCATTTTCATCACTTTGCAGAAATTTATCCGTAAACACTTGAAGAGCAGAGCGACATCCAACTAATGAAAGAGATGACACCCCCCCCCACCCCACCCCCCCACCCCACCCCTCACTACTCCTTCCATTCTGGACACATTCCTGTTTTACGCAGAAAATGTTTTCCAGTGATAAATATTTCCAGTGGAAACTAACTCACACACACACACACACACACACACACACACACACACACACACACACACACACACACACACACACACACACACAAACTATTGGTTGGCAGACATGAACAACATATGGTGCAAAGCAGTTTGTGTTTGTGTGTATAATGAAAGGAAGCACAAACTGAGCGTATTTATACAGCAAAGAAATGTATGTGTCTTGGAAGGAGACCATGTGTGTGTGTGTGTGTGTGTGTGTGTGTGTGTGTGTGTGTGTGTGTGTGTGTGTGTGTGTGGCAGCTTGGATTTACCCTATCACATTACATAACAGCAGGAAGCTGGAGAGCTCAGTCGTGTCGTGGCCAAATACTTTCTCACTCGACAGCACATGAACACACACATGACATCATCCCCGTCATTAGTGACACGTTCACATGATGTTTATTACTGAGGTCACATGATCTGGTTTATTTTATAATTTAAGGTACTATAAGCCTTTATGTCATATTCTCAAATGAAACGTACAATTAAACGTGCAGTAGTACCATGAGATACGAGTTTTATCCGTTCCGTGACTGAGCTCGTAAAACGTTTCCCTATTTAAAATAACTAAAATCATTTTAATCCATTCCAGACATGTAAAAAAGCCCCCAAACTTCTAAATTTAATATGGATCTAGTGACGCCTCGTATCTCTAAAAACTCCTATGTCAAGGTCTTACTGTGTATTAATAAATACAGTGATCAAATTTCACGATATAGCAACAAACTATTTATTTTATTATTTTATTTTATTTATTTTTTATTTATTTACGGTACTTTAAACATTTATGAACCCTCCCCATACTGATATTAAACTTTTCTCACATTCTTATAGACTGTTAAAAGCGCTTTTGTGTCTCACGTGAATCTTGAAACGCAGCGTATTTCCGGATGCTTGTCAGCCAATAGAATGTGGGTACGATATCATGTGACTACCTATTAATAATCCACGATGTAGTGAAGCAAGGCATCTTGAAGCGCCAATAAGTGAGGGATTACTGTAACTAATATCATTTTAATCTGTTCCAGACTGTAAAAAAGCTCCCAAAAAAGTTATACAGACGCTCCTCAACGTCCGTTTTAGTTACGTTCTGAACGGACGAACGTAATGTGAAAAAGAACGTAAGTTGTTACTGTACGTTCCAGTAATGTGTGACCGTTCATACTGTATGTACATCCATAAATTCTATTATTATCTTATAAAAAATCCCTAAATCATTTATTATAAACATAACATTGTAAAATGATAATATTAATTTCAAATAAATAAAAAAACAAAACAGATCACAGATACGACGTCTTAACACAAGGGGAACGCGATGAACTGGGAAGAGGCAAGGCACGTTCAGTCTGTCGTTTGCGGCGTGTAAACAATGGATGCAGTGTCAAACGTGTCAAAGATTTTTTTTTTTACAAAATTATTTTACAGTCAGTTCAAACGTAAAATCGAAAAAAACGTAAAACGAATGAACGTAAGTAGAGGAGCGTCTGTATATGAATTACATATTATACTGTATATGATCTCTAAAAACTCGTACTACCGCATATTAATTTATATACAGTAGTACTGCGTGATAATGAATATACAGTAGTACTGCGTGATAATGAATATACAGTAGTACTGCGTGATAATGAATATACAGTAGTACCCATTCATCTGAGGTCAACAGATGAATAGGTAGAAGCATAGAAGCATGATCCCCCCTCCATGAACCTCACTGGTTCATGTGGGGGGGGACTTTGGATAAACATGTCATAGCAGTCAGCTACATGAGGACTGAATGCAAACATGAAGACACACACATGAGTATTACAGTAGTAGTACAGTTACTACCAAATACACACCAGGCAGGTAAACAACAACAAAACACAACCTGGGTTTGACTGTTAAAGTGTGGATCTGCTGAACCACCACCAGGAATCCTACTGCCCCAGGCACACACACACACACACACACACACACACACACACACACACACACACACACACACACACACA
>CM023611.1:24179837-24184837 GCA_013358685.1 Antennarius maculatus | reverse complement strand
AAAAGGGATTATAATGGAACACAGACTTCAGGTGATACCACAAACAACATGCAAGGAATGGAACGGAAATACCACAAATATATAAATTGCAGGTAAACACTAAACTAATTCAGCTATATGAAGAGATTGAGGTTACGCTGACACACTTTGTCAAAGTGTCCCAAATAAAATCAATTTTCAATGCAGTGGATTTCAATGATAAAATAATAGCATCTTCAAGGTTTTACTGATAAGCACAGGAAAAAAAAAACAAAAAAAACAAGCACAAACACACACACACACACACACACACACACACACACACACACACTTCTGTCAGATTCAAATACAAACAAATGAATAAATGAACACCACAATATTAATTATTCTGAGGCAGAAATGAAATTTACATGTGTCTAGAGATTTGTGTGTGTGTGTGTGTGTGTGTGTGTGTGTGTGTGTGTGTGTGTGTGTGTGTGTGTGTGTAGAGAAACCTCAAAGAAGGAGATGCAGACCAATAGACAAATAGACAAACAGATCAAAAAAATGGACAACAGCTCCAAGCAGACAAACATGAATGAACACATTTCTATTTAAAGGTGCTGCAATCAAGATTTTTATATCACTATTATATGCAACGTGACACCCAGACAACTTTCTTTGAAGGGGTGCTACTAATATTGATCATTTTATTGATTAATCCATCAATTATTTTTCTCATCTATTCATTCATTTATCACAGGGAACCTTGGTTACTCCTGGTTAATGCGTTCCAGGAATCACCCACAAAAACTAAATTTGCGATACAGTGACTAACTATTTACTATATTATTTACTGTAATTTAAACATTCATGAACCCTCCCCATACTGGTATTAAACCACCTTCTATCTGCATTACCTTTTCCCACTATAATAGTACTTTTGTGTCTCACTGAAGTCCAAGACTCACAAAACGCAGCTCACTTCCGGATGCCATCAGCCAATAGAATTCGCGTACGGTATCACGCGACTATCTACGAAAAATCCGCGATGAGGTGAAGCCGCGCGTGTTGATGCGCGAATGCGCAAGGGATGACTGTATTTTTGATTAATCAATTGATTATTTTCGTGATTATTTAATGCTGCACAAACAAGATAAGAGATAAAATAATCCTTTATTTCTCTCACAGTGAAGAAATTTTCAATGCATATGCATATATGTGTATGCATATACAGGAATCACTCGCTTATTCCTGCTTCAAGATGCACAGCTTCACTATACATCGCGCATTCTATTGGCTGACAGCATCCGGAAGTGTACTGCCTGTGGGTTACTGCCTGTGTTGTACTGCCTGTTGTACTTCCTGTTGTTCTACTTGTGTTGTACTGCCTGTTGTACTTCCTGTTGTTCTGCCTGTGTTGTACTGCCTGTTGTACTTCATGTTGTTCTGCCTGTGTTGTACTGCCTGTTGTACTTCATGTTGTTCTGCCTGTGTTGTACTGCCTGTTGTACTTCATGTTGTTCTGCCTGTGTTGTACTGCCTGTTGTACTTCCTGTTGTTCTGCCTGTGTTGTACTTCCTGCTGGTCTGCCTGTGTTGTACTGCCTGTTGTACTTCATGTTGTTCTACTTGTGTTGTACTGCCTGTTGTACTTCATGTTGTTCTGCCTGTGTTGTCCTGCCTGTTGTACTTCATGTTGTTCTGCCTGTGTTGTCCTGCCTGTTGTACTTCATGTTGTTCTGCCTGTGTTGTACTGCCTGTTGTACTTCCTGTTGTTCTACTTGTGTTGTACTGCCTGTTGTACTTCCTGTTGTTCTACTTGTGTTGTTCTGCCTGTGTTGTACTGCCTGTTGTACTTCATGTTGTTCTGCCTGTGTTGTACTGCCTGTTGTACTTCATGTTGTTCTGCCTGTGTTGTACTGCCTGTTGTACTTCCTGTTGTTCTGCCTGTGTTGTACTTCATGTTGTTCTGCCTGTGCAGTACTGCCTCTTGTACTTCCTCTTGTTCTACTTGTGTTGTACTGCCTGTTGTACTTCATGTTGTTCTGCCTGTGTTGTACTGCCTGTTGTACTTCATGTTGTTCTACTTGTGTTGTACTGCCTGTTGTACTTCATGTTGTTCTGCCTGTGTTGTACTGCCTGTTGTACTTCATGTTGTTCTGCCTGTGTTGTCCTGCCTGTTGTACTTCATGTTGTTCTGCCAGTGTTGTCCTGCCTGTTGTACTTCATGTTGTTCTGCCTGTGTTGTACTGCCAGTTGTACTTCATGTTGTTCTGCCTGTGTTGTACTGCCTGTTGTACTTCCTTCTGGTCTGCCTGTGTTGTACTGCCTGTTGTACTTCCTGCTGGTCTGCCTGTGTTGTACTGCCTGTTGTACTTCATGTTTACCGTGGGTCAGAGAGGACTGTAATTTAATCTGTGCTGTATGTTGTGCATACTGTATGGTACACTTGACAATAAAGCTGACTTTGACTTTGAAGGTGGTTTAATATCAGTATGGGTAGGGTTCATAAATGTTTAAATTACTGTAAATAGTAAATAGTTTGTCGCTATATTGCAGAATTTCGTTTTTCAGGGGTGTTCCTGGAAAGCATTAACGGTGAGTAACGAGGGATTACTGAAAGTTTAATATGGAAATATCTTTTACTAAGGGAAAATAAAAGTCTGATAAACGTTAGAAGAGTAAGAATTGGAATTATTATCAAATCATTTCAAACTGGTTAACAGACATATACGTTTAGTTTTCTTTTTTTTGTCAGAAACAAGGCAGAATAGCACAAAACATGCAGACAATAATCCCTTATCTTTTCATTGGGTGTTCAGCCCCACATTAATGGAGCTGTTGACGCAGCCGTCACATGTAGTTCAAACACAACCAGAGTCTCTCAAGGCTCCAGGTTATACCATTAATTACATCTGACACAGGTTTTGTGTGTTTGTGTGTGTCTGTCTGTGAAATGTCCTGAGGAGCCTCAGTAGTCAGAGTGAGGTTTCAAGGCCCCCCCTGCCAGAATGCTAAATCAATCTTTATACGCGCTCACACGCATACACAAACACACCACTTCCAAGAAAGAGATGTCAGTGGAGTGGTTAGAGGGCATCGCTCCTCCGTCTCCGTGGTGATCTCCTTCCTCTCCATCATCCTCTCTGTTCCTTCCCCACAGCTGGAGCTGTCCCCCCCCCCACCCCCCCATTCTTGTCTTCCTCCTCGATTCTTAAAGCTTTCTGTGACGCGAGCGCCGCGTCGCTGTCGAGTCTCACCGATAACTCATATATGAGAAACAGTGACGCAAAAAACCTGGATGTTTGTTTAACGGACTCATTTCCTGTGCGATCACAGGAAATGAGTGATCGCACAATAGTGATACCTACAATAGTGACCTCACCACAGTGTCTATTGTTCCAGGGGGGGTTGTTGGTGTATATTTAGTGGGAATCCTCAAACTACTGGGTGCATTTCCAGGAGACATGTGAGTGTTTCCTGTTTCCTGAAAACACTCACATGTTTCCTGGAAACAACTTCCACAAAACCTGTTGGTGTTATAAATAAAGCTGTGACCAAACATAATGTTACGTGTGTTAACAAAGAAAGACAGAAAAGAAAAGAAAAGAAAAGAAAAGAAAAGAAAAGAAAAGAAAAGAAAAGAAAAGAAAAGAAAAGAAAAGAAATCCACCATATTGTCCCCAAACGGAAATCATTTTTTCACATTTACTTTTTTGGTTGAACATGCATATATATATTTTATTTGTGTGTGTGTATATATATATATATATATATATATATATATATATATATATATATATATATATATATATATATATATATATATATATATATATATATATATATAATATATTATATATATTATATATATATATATATATATATACACACACACACACACACACACACACACACACACACACACACACACACATGCGTGTGTGTGTGTGTGTACAGATCCCCGAAACAAACACACAAACAAACACACACACACACCAGGGGCCTGCAAGCATGCAATTGCAAGCATGCATCACTAAGTGCGTCGAGTCTGTCTCGGTTGATATTGTGATAGCGTGGCGGGGTCACATGACTTCTGACCCGTACAGTAATCCCCCGCTCACGTGATCTCGTACCCACATTCTATTGGCTGACAGCATCTGTGTATTAAAGAAACACTTCAAAGTGCTTTAAACAGTCTTTAAGGGTGCGGGAAAAGGTAATACAGGTAGAAGATGGTTTGATATCAGTATGGGGAGGGTTCATGAACGTTTAAATTACTGTAAGTAATATTGTGAAATTCTGTTATTTGGGGTTGTTCCTGGAACGCATTAACCGTATAACTAGATGTAAAACCCAAACCCTGACCAACTAGCACAGAAAATCAACTGTTGTGTTGGATCAAAACAACATTATAAAAATATACGTATATACATACAGTACGAATCGACAACCAGGTCACCTCTCATATGGATCAGCAAAGGCCAACATCTGTGCTCTTATTACTCAGAGAATTGACTTCAACAGTTGTGTTTTCACACACACACACACACACACACACACACACACACATTGTAACACTTGTTTACATTAATTGAAGTTCATGCAGACAGATGTAAAATATTACACATTAATACACATATAGGTGAAAATAATGGACTAATGTGTAGACGTACGACAGCTGGAGTGACACACACACACACACACACACACACACACACACACACACACCGTCGATCACAGCCACACGTATGAAGCTATCGCTAATTGTGTCTTCACCCAACCACGCTTGACCAAACAGCATCTCATGGCTGACTTCATAGCAGTATGTGTGTGTGTGTGTGTGTGTGTGTGTGTGTGTGTGTGTGTGTGTGTGTGTGTGTACTGTATCATCACTTTATTGATGTCTATTCTCTTTGTCCTTTGTCACTCTCAACATTTGTTAACATCAAAATAACATCTGTCAACTTCTGTACAAATGCACCTGACAGGCACAGCTGATGTCTCCACCCACCCACACACACACACACACACACACAC
>CM023611.1:24167337-24174837 GCA_013358685.1 Antennarius maculatus | reverse complement strand
GCCTGGGTAATAACACACTCGTACATACTGTAAAGTACAGAGTGAGAACCCAGGCGCTCGGTATCCTGCAGTGTAATAGGGTGTAAATGGCAACCAGACGGCCAACACACACACACACACACACACACACCACACACTCGTGCCACCTGTAGGCCGATCGCTTCCCGTTTCTGAGTCCAGATGCAACAAATACGTCAGAGGAGGGAAAATGGGACCACAGAATGAGGTAGAACGAAACGACAAATCAAAGGGAAACAGAGATGAATGCAGGAGGGGCAAAGAGGGGCCCCTATGGGCCGGGTGGTAGGGCCAGTCCATACAAAACCTAGCAGGGGGTGCATTCCTCCCTCTCTGAGTCTGGTGTTTCCCTGTAACTCTTCCGTCACACACCTTCCACACCAGGAGATCAGGACCAATAAACTAGGGAATGTAGGGAATGTGTGTGTGTGTGTGTGTGTGTGTGTGTGTGTGTGTGTGTGTGTGTGTGTGTGTGTGTGTGTGTGTGTGTGTGTGTGTGTGTGTATGTGTGTGTGTCATTACCAGTGGAAAGGGTGGACCCCACATAGTAGCAAAGATGAGCGAGACCCTGTGAGGTAGTATAAGTGAGTATGTGTGTGTGTGTGTACTCCAATATATTCCTAATGTGTGTTTTCCACTGGGCTCGTTCCCTCACGTACCTGATGACTGTCTGGGTGCATCTCTGAGGCAGGAGACAGAAGATTCTGTTTAATGCACGGCGAACCCGGACACGCCAGCACAGCACGCTAACACTACCATTAACACACACACACACACACAAAGACAAATACACGATTGTATGTGTGTGTGTAGCTTGGAGAAGTGCTGATACCACACGTGGGTAATCTATCCATAAAGTCACAGAGAGCAGAGCTATCTGAGGAGAAAACAGGACGTGTAAGAAGAAAAGGAGTGGATGTAGGATGGGGGAGTGAATCCTCACACACACACACACACACACACACACACAGCAGCACACATTACTTTTAATTGAATGACTCGGTAATTACTTTTAAGTGACAGATGAGAATATTCTGCGAACGGTAACGTTAGCGGAGCAGCAAACTCCAGCAGAAAGCATTGAGCGCAGCCGGCCAACACACACTGTGGTATTAAATAATTTGGTGAAGAAAATCACTCAGACTGGTTCTGCTTACAGTCAGTAACCTGGACAGAGATGTGTTTCTCTGGAGGCGGGGGTGAAACAGAGAGTGTGTGTGAGAGATGTCACAATGATACCATAGCCTCCACCTCCTCCCATTCATTCATTCTCTAAGGCAGGAGGAACAATTTCATGAAGTCATTGTGAGATAAAAGCATAAGCTAGATTTTATGTTTTTTAACTGGCACTTGGTTTAACCACAAATACAGCAGTTCTATTGAAGCCACACCTCCTAAATTTAATTTCCTAATTGTTGACATTTTGTTTAAGAACAGTTTTAATGCAGAAAAATATCCTTTGAAAAATTTGACTCTTGAATTTGTTGCTTTTCAACTGAAATCCTGGCATTGGACAAAAATAGAAAATACAGGTTTACCTCTTTTAACGTTGTTTTGAGTTTTGTCGTTCTCGATTATGTCAGTTCTCAAAAAAGTATACGGAAAAATAAAAATCAAGTTTACCCCATTTTACTCGGCTTATATATTCCAGTCGTAAAATCACTAGTAAACTGTTAGAAGCACATAATATCATGTACCTGTGCAATAAATAAGAATAGAAACATTACCGCTGCCAATCTTAACGTAAGAAAAGCAGAGGTGATCAGAACACAATGTATTAATGATAACATACATTATTGACCAGCCTTGCCCTCAGCCTTTATTGACAACCTTGTAAATGGTTTTGGAAACAAAGTGGTGACTATCATTGACTTTGTTGCCCCAGTTAAAATCAAAGTCTCCTCAGGAAAGAAGGGAACTTGAAGAAAATAAGCTCAAAAACGACTGTGCAGACAAGCTGAACTAGGAGATGGAAAACCAACTCCAGGTTCATTAAGACATCGACAAAAAGAGTCTTCATGTGTAAAACCAGGAAATGAAAAACGCAAGGCTATCTTTTTTTCAGAGGTTGTCAATGGAAATGTTAACAATGCCCACACACTTTTCTCTGTAGCAGACAGGCTGACAAATGCAGCAGCGTCAGTCTCATCTGACTTGTCCAACAAGTCACTTAGCTTTTATTCACAAATAAAATATTAATTATAATACAACTTGTGGTTCCCGCTCAGGCAAAACTCCAGTATAATCCCTCCCTTCTGGTTCTCTGGTCAATCTTGAACATTTTAAACTCTTAGATTATACAACTGTCTTTAAGTTAAACTCCACAACATCTACCTTGATACTCTGCATACAAACTTTTTAAAAATCAGGTCCGTATTAAATCATTCACTTTTGGGAAAGTTCATTGAAAGATTTTTCTTTCAACAGATTCATTCATTTTTGTTTCTAAACAATGTCTTGAATAAATTTCAGTCTGGATTTTCAACCAAACCACAGCAGTGGTTGCCCCTTGCTCAGATTAAAGAATATCCCAACATCTCTTAACACACTTATGCGGATGACACGACTTTATATTCCAATGTCATCCCACGACTTCAGTCCTTTACTTGGTTTCATTAAGTACAACCATCAAGTCCATGAGTTGATGTGTTTTAGTCTTCTTGTACTCAATGCAGACTCAACTGAAGTGGTTGATTTTTACCCCAAAAAGGAAAAATCCACGATCAGTGTTCACCATGACTCTACGTCACTGATAGTTACCAAACAAGCCACAAACCTTAGTCTCATTACTGGCTCAGATCTGAATGTTCAGAACCACTGACGGCTGTTACTAAGTCTGATTATTGCCACCGGAAGAACATTGCTAGAATCATAGGGTTCCTGTCAAGAGACAACACAAAGAAATTTGTTCATGCATTTATTTTCAGTAGGTTAGATTATTGTAATGATGTTCTCATAGGTTTACACAACACATCAATCAAGCAGCTGCAGCTGATCCAGAAAGCTGACACCAGGAAACTGGCCCGTGTTACACCAGACCTCAGATCTCTACACTGGCTTCCTGTTAGTCAGAGGATAGAGTTCAACATACTTCTATTTGCCTGTAAAACCCTGAATGGTCTCAACCAAAATACATCCTGGAATTATTGGTTTTATATGAAGCATCCAGAGCCCTCAGGTCATCAGGGGGAGGTTTATGTGTTTCCTCACCTGTGGAACAAACTTCCTGAACACCTGAGATCTTCACAGTGTCCACTTTTGTAACTCGTGCCTGAAAACCATATTATTTACCGTAAGTTTCTCTTCGTTCCTCCTCCTTTAAAGTCCTTTTATGACATTTCTAGAATTTTAATCTTTGATGATAATGTCTACCTTTAAATCATCTTCATCATAAATTTTAAAGTTCTTTGCTGAATGCAGCTCTTTGCCATTGTAAGGCACTTTGAATTTGCCTTGTACAGGAATTGTTCATTCTTTCATTTTCTACAGTATAACTGCTTCTTGAGCTGACGCGGGGTTGCTGGAGTCTATCCCAGCCAACTGGGAACATGAAGCAGGGTAAACTCCGGGTGCAACGCCAGTTCACCACAGAGCCATACGCAGACAGAGAAGCATGCGCGCACACACTCAATTTGAAACTGACCAATTCACCAGAAGTGCATGTCTTTGGAGGTGGGAGGAAGCCCGAGAACCCGGACAGAACCAATGCAGACATGCAAACTCCACACAGAGCGGGACGCGAACTGGAACTGCCTTGCCGTGCAGCGACAGTGCTATCCACCGCGCCACCATGACACCTGTAGGAATTGTGCTATGCAATAAACTTGAACTGCCTCGGCTAAATGTCTGAATATATGACTCCAAAACTGACATGGAGATTCTATACAGTCTGCATTCCTTCAGATCCTCAGATACTTTCTCCTTTATGGACGACAAATTGTGAAATAGCTAACTTCTATGTGTTTTTGACAGACATTATTGTCTCTGACATAACAATAATACAGCAATCCCTCGTGGATTCACCTTATCGTGGATTTTTAGTAGGCAGTCACGTGATACCGTACGTGCGTTCTATCGGCTGACGGCCTTCGACTCACGGAACGCAGCGCACTTCCGTGTACTAAAGAAACACTTAAAAGTGCTGGGAAAAGGTGATTTAATATCAGTATGGGGAGGGTTCATAAATGTTTAAATGACTGAAAATAATAAAATAAATAGTTTGTCATTAAATCAGGGAATTTCATTATTTGCGGGTGGTTCCTGGAATGCATTAACCACGAGTAACGATGGATTAGTAGGTAGTCAGAATAAAGATTCTGATTCTGATTACTGTAAACCACAATCATTTTATGAGGATGTGGAATAGGAGGTAATTTAAGTAGTGTTCTGCATATCACACAAGTGATGTGTGATGTCATTTAAGATGTGCCTTCAAGGTTATGAATAGAATCTTCAGTGACATTTTGTCTAAAGAGTATTTTAATGCATGTCTGCACTGCAAACACACTACAGAGTGAGACACGCGGTGTGCAAAGAGACGATGCGCAGCAGAGATTGAATGCCAGGCTAACTTATAATGGTGTGAGTACACAGTGCACCACAAATCCCCAAGGACACCCCCAATGCAAGCTCTCCCTCTGCCTCTCTCTCCCCCCTCTTCAAACACGACCTTCATCTCGGAAGGGACAACTCTTTAACAGCGGCAGGTAAAAAGCACCAGAGAGGTGTCTTATGAAGGGACGTATGAAAAGAACGAGCAAAAAGAACAAAGAGGAGTAATCCTAACGAGTGCTGGAGCCCCCGCTCCTTTAAAACCAAAAAGTGCAGAAAGAAATGGAAGGATGTGGGCAGAGGTACGACACTGGTTGTGTGGGGAGAGAGGAGAGGGCAGAGGATGGCTGGGGGGGGTGAGGGGGATGAACAGATGTAATGCTTCTGTGTTTAACAGTAACTGGTGAGTAGAATGCAGGGGGAGGAAGAGAGGAGACGGCACACAGAGAGGAGAGACGGAACAGGGATGTAAATTAGGAGAGAAAAGAAGAAACAGACCGGCTAGTTATTTTACATCCTGACAACATAAATGAAAAGAATATCAGAATAAACAGGTGGGATGATGGGAACTTGAAGACATAAAAAATATAAAGATAAGAACAAAATAGATTAAAAAAAAAAGATAAAATAGATAAAATAAAAAATAAAAATAACATAAAATATTAAAATTAAAATAACAATACAATAAAAATAATAAAATAAAATTGAAAAATGAATAATAATAATAATAATAATAATAATAATAATAAATGAAAGGAAAAAAAGATAAAAAAAAGAAAAAGATAAAGACATAAAAAATATCAAGATAAAGAGGAGAGAAATGTTTGTTACTCACTTTTATGATAAATAATGCAGGATTTGAAAATAATGGAGCATCCTAGAAAATAACTTAAGCACAATGTAAAAATATTAATGCAAATGTGAGCGCAGCAGAAAAAGAGGAGGTGTGGAAAGAAACGAGTATAAAGGAAAAAAGCATAAAACCATAATTTAATGGAGAATAGATAGCACACAATGGAGGGATGGATGGAGGACCGAAGGGGGGCCTGATGAAGGGACAATGCGGGGGGGCCCCAGATCTAAGTCGTACCACTCCTCCCTACACTCCTACCTGGGAAAAGAGGGATTTGCTCACCCTGGGAGGGACGCAGAGGCGGGGGCTGGGGAGGAGAGACGAGGAGAACAGGAGGACCACTGAGAGGGAGCAGTTGGAGGTGAGTTGGGGTGGGGGGGATAAAGGCAAAACAGATCAAGAAGGAAAAATAGGGAGATTTATCATCAAAACCACAGAGAGAAAAAAACTCCACGGTGCTCACCCAGTTACTGATGCTCAGGAGACTGGGGGAGGAAACAACGCAAAAGGTCCAAACTTTTATTATTTTTCCAATAACAATTACCTACTGCAATATTTTCCTCTTCTCATATTTCAAAAATGTATAAATATAGAGTCGTAACAAATACAGTTATGGAGAAAGATGCTCCAGTCAGAGTTAATGCGTTCCAGGAACAAATAACGAATTCCCTGATATAGCGACAAACTATTTATTTTATTATTTATGGTCATTTAAACGTTTTTGAACCCTCCCCATACCGATATTAAACCACCTTCACACACTGATAGGATGTTTAAAGCACTTTTGTGTCTCACGGAAGTGCGCTGCATTCCGAGACTCATGGAAAGCAGCGCACTTCCGGATGACGTCAGGAAACAGAATGCGCGTACGGTATCACATGACTATGTACTAAAAATCCATGATGAGGTGAAGTCACGCGTGTCGATGCGTGTTGATGCGCCAATGCGCGAGGGATTACTGTATTTCCACATCTATTGTGGCTGGACGCCAGTTTTAAACTGAATATCGGTGCAACATGAGAGCAGAACTAAGGAAGGTTTTAGAAGTTGTGTGCTCGGAATATTTAAAATCTGCATTAAACAAAAAAATAAGCAATACAAAAACAAGTTCATCTCACACCCAGTACCGCTCCTCCCATAGAGACGTGTGGTCCAGGTGTTCAACCTGCTGCTACGGTATCCTTTAACGCTCACCTTACACCGTCTGTCTGCCTGTTTTACTCTCTTTCCCTCCCATTCTATGATTCCCAGCCCTGGTTTTAGTACTAATTGTTTAAAAGTGTTATTGTTCTTTTTAGTTCTCTTTTGTTAAGCAAATGAAAATTTGCCCAGCCAGACCCTCCGCCTTCTTCAAGGTGACACTGCAGCTGAAATGCATTCTGGGAGATGCCATGCTCCTTTATAATCCACCAATGGGCTTTTGTAGCTGGTCATCAGCCGCCAATCAGACATGTACACACTCTCGTACGCAGAAGCATGTGTGTGTGGTGGAGAGAGACCAGAAAACACACCGCAAGTTACACAAGTCCAAAATCACAAGTCACCTCCTCCCTCTCTCTCTCTCTCCGGTTCTCCGTCAACATGGAGAAGTGTTCCTGAAGCCCCTCGTGGGTCTCTTCATCACTCGTTCCCTCTTGTTCCTCCCTCTCTTTCACTGTCATTTCATCCCAACTCAAAACTCAATTAGTAAATTAGTTCCAGCTCGCTAAGCGTTAAACGGCATCATGGGAGTGCGTAAACACACTCCACACTCCATTAGGACTCCACAAGCACCGTACAACCCCAAAAAAAACCTCGGTGCACAGGTACGCAGACGCTCCCAGAGTAATGAAAGGAGAATGTACATCCCAACACACATGTGGTCAGCATCCCACACATGAGTACTTTAGGTTTCATGCGTTGTTCTGCTTTCATGTATTTTCTAATCCAAATGTAACTTTAACAAGAAATACGACGGAGAAAAAGTAACATCTAAGGATCCAGAGTAGAAATTTAAAATGATTTAATCACAACTCTGCATCTTCATACAATCAGAGACACACAAAGAGCTCTGCCTAAAAGCATTCACGGTCTTTAAG
>CM023611.1:24109837-24162337 GCA_013358685.1 Antennarius maculatus | reverse complement strand
AGAGACGGGGTCTCTGGTGGGGGCTGCTGGGGAGGTGGAGGTAGGAAAGTATAGAAAGGATATGAAAGGAGGACAGGACAGAAGGACTAAAGTCAACCAGACCCCTCATTCATCCAGTCCAACTGCACCCACCAAAGTCACCCCCCACTAACACTCAAGAACACGATCTTGAGTAGACTTCTCGGCTCCAAAGACGATGACTTGGTGCCTTCTTCAAGGCTGTGCTGCTAGCAAGAGCTCACAGCTTGACCTACAGTCATTTAATCTTTCCAAATTGACTTACAGTCACAAACATTACAATCCTGGTGCTCAAAACTGTTTGAAAATCTAGCGTTGTCCCTGTGAGACCGTTAATACCTGTCCCCCTGACACTGTACCTTCTAAGACTGTCTCCACCCAATCTCCTCATTCAGCTAACAATTTACAATGGTGGGGGGGGGGGTCCATAATGAGGGAGGGGATCATAATGGCCACTTTTGCACAATCTCATAGTTCATTGGCGTCTTTTTGACATACAGTTAGATTGATGAAATGTTCAAACCATCCAAGAGAGATAAGATTAGTTCCACCGCTTTAAATCAGAGTTTTAATTAATAGCTAACAGAACATGTGTGTAATTACAGGTAGATTCTTTCTCTCAGGGCCTCTGCTCCCACCTAGTGTGGATTGCTATCCAATGCAGAAAACACAGCCCCCATACCGCCCTCTTCTTTTGCTGGCGTGATGCTATTGGAAAACTACATAGTTCCTTGTGTGGGACATTCATAGACACTGAAGCAGACAGAACGGTGTTCTCAGGGGTGGGTTTGACAACAAAGAGTTTGACTTCATTTCTTTGTTTGTTTCAGCACACAAATGTCCTACTAAATTGTAGCTATACTATCCAAAACCATCATCAATGTTATTGATTGGTCTCAACTGCTTCCATAATCTCTCCACAAACATGCACCAACGTGTCCCATACGTAGGATCTACATGGTGCTTTCCATCCATCCTTTCTAACTTCCTCATGGAAAAGTTTCAAATAAGTGGACTCACCAACAGGGACAAAATCAATCTTTTTTTTGTCTGTTTGTTTGTTTGGTAAATAACTAGACAGTTTCAAAGTACTGACCTAAATCTGTCCTACCAAGGACTGGGTGAGAGAAAAAAAAAAAAATTCATGGAGACACCCAGTGAGACACATTACTGCACGCCTTGGCACAGACAATATGAATGGTGATATTTTAAGTAAGACTTCATCAAGCGAGGCCTTCAGCAGCTCCTTTGAGAACTGAACATAAATGTCATGTGCACCCCAGGAAGTTTAATATCAAAGCTATATTCAAGTTTATCTTTGGTAAACTCTGACATGTGAATGTCTACTACCACCTCAGCAGTGCAGAAGAAGAAGAAGAAGAAACAATGTGCAAACCTGACAGTGTGAGGACTCAACATCTTTCATGTAATTCTTCTCTTCCCAGGATAAATAGGCCTATTGTTAGAATAAAACCAATGTTTGGTGTGCTCTGACCATCTTTGATAATGTTCCAGCAAAAAAACTGTATATTCATTTCAAAAGGAAGTCTCAGCAACTATTTTTTGGGGGGGAAACCAAAGTGTTGTGACGATACTAACATAAGAAAGTAGATATTACATTAATTTCTAAGGGAGCAACAAAGGATTTGGTGAAAATGGAGAATCTATTAAGACTGAGATCAACAGGCAGGAACCTTTATTCCTTGGGGACCTGCAGTATGAGTCAAAGATTGTTACCTGATTGGCACTCAAATACGTGCCTGGGTCTGGTGATTTATTTCACGCTTCCTGCGGCACTAAAATCACACATTGAAAACAGAAATGTGTCGAGGTTTTTTTCCAGCTCCTTTCATATTATTTCTTTTGGCTCAGTGGTAAGTCTGACAGAATGACGCCACGAATCAAATGTACAGTATACCCACAGCAGGCACCATGAGACTATACTCAAACACCCACACACTATCCCAGCCACATTTAACACACACACCAGGCAGCAGAGGTCCAAAGTCAGCCTTTCCTTCCCCTGTAAAGGTAAATAATTATAGTGTTACACCTCACAAATATTACCCTTGAAATTCATGCAAGGGACATATTCATTTCTGTTATAATGTGTACATATAGATTAAGACAAGAATAGTTTTCTTGTCCTTTTCATTTAAACAATGCCGTTACAATCAAGACCCAACTCTTCCCCGATTTTGCTTTGTACTTAAATCCTGTTATTTGCTTTGAGTTAGCTGCATTCCTCCTTTGTGCAACGTTGTCTGTTTTACGATGTGCGCGGAGGTTTAAATACGTCCTTCTCAGCACCAGCACCTCTTTTTTCAGTTCGTTACATTTGATCGCTTGTTTGTACTTGCAGCGTCGCTCCATAAGGCACCACACTGTTTCGTCTGATCTGCTATGCAAAAGCGTCTTTGAGGCGTCTGCACCTGTAGAGACGAGATTCTGTGCGGCCGGTCACGGGTAACACATATAACGCATCAAAATGCCCCTCCCCCGTCTCATTCTTTATACATGGGACCACCTCTGCTGCCTGCATAGGACAGAAACAATAATGATCTCCCATAATCATTTGGAACAGTGACTGCTGAGACACTATTGAATAAATGATTAACTCTACAAATGGCATGAATCTATTGAAAACTAGAAAATTTGTGTCCAGGGTAACAGATACCCCCACACAAAAACTAAATTTGTGCTGACTGCAATTCAAATCCATCCATTTTCTTGTAGACGAACACAATCCTCTGGCCTACAGCTTCTATTTTGCCTTGTGGGGCAGGTGTGACACAGGAGTCTATCTCAGCTGAGGTAAACCCCAGATGCATCATCTGCACATCTCACGGCCACACGAAAAATGATTGCACATTCATATCTGTAAACAATGTGAAATGACCAGTACACCAAAATTTCCTGGTTTTGTAGTGATGAAGCTGGACAGCCTGGAGAGAACCCAGGCAGACCCAGAGAGAACACACAAACTCCACCCAGAAAGGAATGGAACCCAGAACTTTCTTGCTGTGAGGTCACAAAGCTACCCACTGCGACCCCCTGTTAGATCATACCTAAAGATTTTAAGCTAATACAATTCAAGAAACCAATTTGGAGATGCACACTTTGAGTGCCCATAAAAAGCATTTGCAAAATGTCTTTAAATTCCATGGAGTGATAATTTAGGAGATATGAATAGACTATTCCCCTAACATATGGACAGTCAAGAATAACTCAATATACCCCTATGCTAGACATAAAAACTTGATATGGATACCGCTACCACGGACTCACTACCTGATGGCTGAATTGGACACTGAGGTGAACGGTTACAGAAGGGCAGATGAGCAGGACTGGAGCTTCAAACATCACACATACAGGAGAAGGGCAGTTGCATCTAGGACACGCCCGACTCCTCAACTATAAAGAAAAAACATCTGGACGGCATCCAAAAGCAACATACATCCACACACACGCATATTCACACATGCACACACTCTCTACACACTCTAATGAAGCCCCGGTAGTGACGAAGAGCAGCAGGGAGCGGCGCGGATCGCCGAAGACAAGTGTGTGTGAGCTTTTGCAGCAGGGTGTGTGTGTGTGTGTATGCGTATGCAAGTGTGTGCGTCTCCGGCGGGATAATTATGGTGCTCCTCGGCAGCTGAGCGTGCCAGATGTACTGGGAGAAGCAAAAGGAGGTGGTGGGGGTGGACGATGAAGAGGAGGAGGAGGAGGAGGCACAGTGCAGAGCACAGGGGGAGCCCGGTACCAGAAGCAATGCAGCAGAGAGCATCCAGAGCGTTATGTGAATTCATTAGTGTGAATGCGTTGTGTGTCCATGCACTGGTGTGTGTGCCTGTACCTGGGCTGGATGATTCTGCGTGTGTGTGTGTGTGCGTGTGTGTGTGTGTGTGTGTGTGTGTGTGTTTGGCATGGCCAACTTTGTTTCTTGCCATCTACCATTAGCAGGTTGGCAGTGTCACAAATGAGTGTCTCACATCCAGGAGAAGATACATGAAGAGGGACAGAGAACATGGGATGGGACGTGAGGTTGGTGGGCAGGTAGAGGAAAAGTGAGCAGGTCAAGGAGGAGAGAACGGAAGATGGAAAAATCAAGAAAAGAAAAATGTGGACAAAATTTGTGAGATGAGAATTTGTTCTACGTAAACTAAACAACACATTATATGGCAATTTAATATTAGCATAATGATTGCAATTATCTCAATGCTGTAGGTGGGTGTGGGGGTGGTGGGAGGGGTGACTGCGGGGTGTTTCTGGCCCCACTCTGTGTCCAATCGACAACCCTGCGGTATACCGCCGGATTACAAAGCCTCGAAAAAGACGATATCCACACATGAGGGAGGAGCGCTGCAGGCGACTTGTTTTATGCAGCGTAGAACATTGTGCAGGCAGACAGGAAGTGAACGCAGTCCCTTATTGCTAGTCTTATCGTAATGACTACTAGTAAATCTGTGATTTAATCATGGTGTTGTTCACACTGCGTGTGATGCTGCCTAGTCAATTTTGGTGATTCAGATAACAAACATTCCATTTCATTAACTTTTTAGACTCAATGATTCACATGTTGTGTGCTGGCAACTGTGGTAGTTTTATCGTACACAGAATATATTGGATTTATTAGCGGATTTTAATTACATTTTGTAAAGAAGTTGACCTTGGAAAAGGGAAGAGATGATTAGACTAGGGTGGATTCAACACTGGGTGTGGAGCAGAAGCATCACTGATGTCCTTCTTCCTCCAAGGCAGTTCCAGGGCCGTTTTGTAGTCGGCGCGTAGTCTCAAAACGGTTCTTGGAGATTAGACAGGAAGAGAATGGCTCCTGGCAAGGAAAGTGGTTCCAGAGAGGCACTAACTCTTTGCTAGTCTAGAACCAGGAACAGCTTACGTCAGGGTCTGAGGGAGGGACTGGCCAACAAAACTAACCAGTACTTTGTATGCTTTGTATGCTGTCAGGTACTGGAATACAGCACAACCAGTAAACCACTATGAACCCATAAGATGAGGTGACTGTGTTGAGATACAGACGAGACGATTGAAATATCTCATCTACAAGAAAATAGACTGTTGGATTGAGTTCATGGACGGTGTGAAACACCGTCCATGAACTGAAGACTGTAGAACCGACAAAACCACAACAAAAGTTAGCAAAAGTGGCTTGACGGAAGTTTCTAAATGTGTCCTAGTTGATCTGGCAGCAGTCTAAGATGCCTGGAAATCTGAAAATCAGTCATCACAAGTCACGGCGAAATCACAGCAAGAATCAAAGGGTCAGAACATGCTCACGTTGAGACAATTCAAGAAATATTTTGGATGACTGGCTTCTAGATGAGTACTTCTGAGATATTCATTAGTGTATAAATGAGGGGATGGGGTGGATGAAGGGCTATAGCAGTCATCTTCTTATCAGAGTGTTGATCCTAGGCCCCCAAAAACTTGACCAGGACTCTGATTTACTGAACTGTGACTGTATCAACGCTTCTTGCACTGCTGCCTCTGCCAGATGCCAGCAGTGTATCGAGTGGTGAGTCCGACTACACAGATACACACCACGTATTTCATAAAGGGTCAATAGCAGCTGAGGAACTGCTCTAAACGTCTTTTTTTTCCCTCTTCCAATGTAAAGGCTAACAGTTTTGCATTATCTGATTTTTTCTTTTACTCTCTAATAGGTTTCCCTGTGTAACCTATCTAACCTATTTTAAATCTGTACTCAGCAGTTCTTTGCAAATCAAGATTTTTACTCATCCACAAGATGTCTGTGTAGGTTCTCAGTTATCCAGGTCATGGTTATCCAAAGCTGTTTAAATCAATCTACTGGACTGTAAGAAAGTTTCTTGAAGACGTTTCGCCTCTCATCCAAGAGGCTTTTTCAGTTCTGAAGGTGGCTGGTCTTGTCTTGTCTGGTGTTGTCCCAGCTCCTAAATGATGGTTGATGGCACCCCCATCAACCATCAATGAGGAGCCAGATGGGTTCCAACGACAGTCGTTGAAATGTAAATAGACAAGACAAGACCAGCCACCTTCAGAACTGAAGAAGCCTCTTGGATGAGAGGAGAAACGTCTTCAAGAAACTTTCTTAAAGTCCAATGGATTGATTTAAACAGCTTTGGACACTTATTCACAACATCTGGTTTTATATTGCCTCCCTTTTCCTGCTAGGCAGGACGAGGCTGGACTTCATATTCTGAATGCTACAAGCATTCCGAATACAAGCATTCTGGTCGGTGTGATCACACCAACCAGAAAACACAGAATTCCACCCCAACAGCAGATCACGTGAAAAAAGAATTACTGATACAGCCCTCTGACTCCTCACTCATGTGCAGTTAATACATTTTACTTATGCAATTGGTTCAGTTAATTTTCAGATTTTACTAAAAAATATATTTTCCATACAGTAAATATCAAACATGACATAACAAGTGTGTGTTCAGTGCAAACAAAACAAATAAGATGAGGGATTATAAAAGAAAGCAAGAAAAGAAAGAAAGAACAAACAAGGGCCAGAAAGAGGGCAGAAATAAGAGATTCTCTCTTCTGTGTCTGGCTTTGTCACCTTGCTCGCCCAAGGGAAGCACAGCAAAGCACCTTGGGAAATTACTGAAACCTGAATGCATTGATTTGTCCAGAATGAAGTGTGTGCATGCTTGTGTGTGTTTTTGCAGGAGGGCCTTTGTACCGCAATAAAGAGAACAGCCTGGTCGACATCTGTTTAGAGACGGAAGATAAGAGCAGTGGTGTATAACGTTGTTTCAGCCTTCCACTCTTCCTCGCTCTTCCTCGTGTCTTATCCCGTCTTCCAATGTGTAATTAAGAGTCAGGAAAAGCCTCCAACTTCTCCCGGTTTGGCCTCATGTTGTGCGACTGGTTGTTTCCAAACCATTTATCCTTTCTAGATGGGACATTTATTACACGGTGTGACTAAAACATGACTGTTTGAGTTAGACCGCAGAATAAAACACCACTGCTAAATAAATTGTGTTTTGTGGGAGCTTAATGTTACACACGATGATAAATCAGGATTTATTATTCTGGATTGGTCAAGGCTGCCAAACGAAAACTCACATGGGTTTTTCTTTTGTTTCGTGGCCAAAAATAATGATAGTGTGCTTATAGTCTCTCACCCCAGCTGCTCTATTAAAAAGTCACATTTATAAAACTTTGCCTGACATGATCAGTTATGAACTGTCATGAGCAAAGAATGAAGACCTAGAGAAGAGAGAGAAAGCCTAACAGATCCAAATGTGGCTTAACCCTTTAAAGTCTGGACCATGAAATAATTGTCAAGAAAATTTAATTTCTGGAAAATAAGGTCTAATGGAACCTTCTGACAAATTTGTCTAAAAAATAAATAAATAAATAAATGTTTTAGATATGAGCCTTAATTTGTATAATTATGGGCTAAATCAAGAATTTTTGCATAGAAAATGCAGATGCATGCACATCAGGTTTTTGAAGAAATGTCAAATTTAAGATGTAGAAGTATCAAAATCCTGAAAGGTCGAGTCAATCAAATATAATCCACTTGGCTTTATTTGGTCTGTCATGGTGTTGGTTTGTAATGTTTGCTGTGGTCCAGGAGGTCGCAGCCTTAACGGCCCGTTAAGATGGAAATGAGTCACTCTTATCGTTGAAATATGTCACCAGATTCTGAAGCTCATGGAATAATATTTTAAAGAGACGAATGAAAGAGATGAATAAGTAACTGGAAACACATCATAGTGCCAACTTCACATGAACTCTGACCTCCTTCAACTACGTAGTAATAGTTTTATGCTTGATGACACACGGATAACCTGGATTTATTCAGACAGGTGTTGTTTTCAGAGTCTACTGCAGCTCAAAGTATTGATTTAGCTGCGACCATCAGATGACTTGAGCAGTGAACAAATCTCTGCCCCAGTATGTTTGAATTACATTCTTAAAAATATTTGGCATGGTGTTAGCACAATGCTAAACCTAAACATCTGGTGAAAATGCAAGAGTAGATATGTCCAGATGCATATTCTTATCATTTCTGTATTTCTGGAGGTCCCTTCTTTCTTCTTCAGAGTGTCAGTTTGCTCTAAAGTCAGTTCACACATCTAATAACGCTAAACCAGGAGAGAAGAGAAGAACGTGTTCGTGATCGAAGATCCGTCGATCACGGCAGCATGAATACAATATGAGACGTCACGCCCTCACTCTGTGGTTCATACAAGGCTAGCAAGGTGACCCTGAATCACAGGCTGTGTGTGTGTGCATGTGTGTATGTTCTTAGGGATGTGTGTGGATTCTTATCAGGTGTGTGTGTGTGTGTGTGTTTGTGTACAGTCCCAGTAATTAACACCAGCCACTAATGAAGTCCAGCTGCTTGACGAGAGGGCTGAGCATGAGCCAAAACCTGCCAGAAAGCAGTCTCCTGCTCTCGCTCACTCCCCATGTTGATCCAGACACACACACACACACACACACACATTGTTTTGCCCTATTGATCTGCATGAAGCTGCGTCCTGCCCTGTTTGTTCTGACTGTCCTCTGCATCTTGCTGTTTGCGTCAGTGTGAATGAACTCAGGTGAAAACGACTGAACCACATCTATTCCTGTCATCATCTGGATCTCTATTCACTCAAACGCCTTCAGAAGCCCCTCCTCCACACAAAGCAATTTGTTTCTTTTTGGCCAAAATAATCAAATATTGTCATCACGGATTCGTACGGCACAGTGATCTTTTTTTGTAGTGTTTATATTATTGTGTACTAAATGCATTTTCAATGTTTATGTATGTTTCATTAACATTTTTGCAGAGTAGGTCAAATCGAATTACTAATGTAGTGAAAACTTTGATACTAGACAAAGATGAATAACAACAAGTTCATAAAAAGAATTATTTCCCTGAATCACAAAAAAGTTTTTTATAAAGAAGAAGTAAGTAAAAATAGTTTTAGTCTTATTTAATTTGAGGTAGTTCTACGTGAAGTCTCTACATCCATGAATAAAATTAAAATCAATGTGTTCAGAGGATCAGCGGTGCACCGGCGTCACGCCCAGAGTGTACCCTGCCTCAAAAATACAAAACCCTTTGCAGATGACATTCCTTTATTAAGGTCATGACCCCTACATTGTGTAATCCTGCAACAAACAAAGACACCAATAAATGAACACAGGTACAAATATAACCTCCTCTGCAAACAGAACATGGCATCTATTTTTATCACACACAAACATGTGGTATCAAGATGTACACACACACACACACACACACACACACACACACACACACACACACACACACACACTCTTGCTACTAGCCATGACAGATGTGTATGTCACATGAGACGAGGAATTCAGAATAGTTAGTGAATTAAGCAGGGAGTTAATTGTTGCTTGGCCCCTGTTTATGAAGCGCATAAAAGCAAAGCGCCTTGTTTGTCTTGTGACAATTAGTCAGCAGAGATAGAGAGGAAGTAGGTGTGTGTGTGTGTGTGTGTGTGTGTGTGTGTGTGTGTGTGTGTGTGTGTGTGTGTGTGTGTGTGTCCTGTTATCTTTAGCAGCTGGTGCAGCCACACCTGGACGAGCTGAGGCACAGAGAGAGAGAGAAGTGAGGGAAACGCAGGAGGGTTGGTTCTAACAGTGGTAAGTATACAGACCTGGTCTCACACACACACACACACACACACACACACACACACACACACACACACACACACACACACACACAAACACACACACCTGCACACCAGGTGAAGTATCACTCAGACACACATGTTGTGTTGCTGACATTGAATGTACAAATATTCCCACAGGCAAATGTTACATGTGACAAGCACTGACTCTCACTCACACACACACACACACACACACACACACACACACACACACACACACACACACACACACACACACTCTGCTTATTATCCTGTGTTGGTTGGGTCTTCCCCTATCTATTTGTCAGTGTGTCCTATTAGGTTTCCAAACAGCTTGTAATGACTGGTAATAAACAGCAGCAGAAGAAGAAGGTAAATCAAGCGAGAAGAAGACAAAATGAGCTCTCTGGGGGGCCGCCATGATCTCAAAACACGCCAACACACACACACACACACACACACACACAAAGACGGGAAAACAGTTGTTTCTTTGTGTTCGTGCAGTCAATAAAGCAGCTGATAAGTTACAGGAAGTGACAGACAGCACAGGCCTTCTACCGCAGAGAAAGAGGACGAGCGTTCACCAGTGAAGGAAATGGACTCTGATGCTAACAAATGATTATTGCATGAAAATCATGGAACAACACACACATGGAAATGTCACCTAAACACACAGGTCAGACACACATGTGTGAGGTTTCCCACGATTTTTTGCTTGATTAAAATTTTTCCCAATTTTTCTTCTAATCTAATCTAATCCAACCTAGTCTACTCTAATCTAATCCATCCATCCATCCATTCTCTTCCGCTTATCCGGGGTCGGGTCGCGGGGGCAGCAGCTTGAGCAGGGAAGCCCAGACTTCCCTCTCCCTAGCCACTTCGTCCAGCTCCTCCGGGAGAATCCCAAGACGTTCCCAGGCCAGCCGGGAGACATAGTCTCTCCAGCGTGTCCTGGGTCGTCCCCGGGGCCTCCTCCCGGTAGGACGTGCCCGGAACACCTCACCAGGGAGGCGTCCAGGAGGCATCCTGACCAGATGCCCGAGCCACCTCATCTGGCTCCTCTCGATGCGGAGGAGCAGCGGCTCGACTCTGAGTCCCTCCCGGATGACCGAACTTCTCACCCTATCTCTAAGGGAGAGCCCGGACACCCTGCGGAGGAAACTCATTTCGGCCGCTTGTATCCTGGATCTCGTTCTTTCGGTCACGACCCACAGCTCGTGACCATAGGTGAGGGCAGGAACGTAGATCGACCGGTAAATCCAGAGCTTTGCCTTTCGGCTCAGCTCCTTCTTCACCACGACGGACCGATACAGAGTCCGCATCACTGCAGACGCTGCACCGATCCGCCTGTCGATCTCCCGTTCCATCGTACCCTCACTCGTGAACGAGACCCCGAGATACTTGAACTCCTCCACTTGGGGCAGGATCTCATCCCCAACCCAGAGAGGGCACTCCACCCTTTTCTGACTGAGGACCATGGTCTCAGATTTGGAGGTGCTAATTCTCATCCCAACCGCTTCACACTCGGCTGCGAACCGTTCCAGTGAGAGTTGGAGATCCCGGCTTGATGAAGCCAACATCACCACGTCATCTGCAAAAAGCAGAGACGCAATACTGAGGCCACCAAACCGGACACCCTCAACGCCTTGGCTGCGCCTAGAAATTCTGTCCATAAAAGTTATGAACAGAATCGGTGACAAAGGGCAGCCTTGGCGGAGTCCAACCCTCACTGGAAACGAATCCGACTTACTGCCGGCAATGCGGACCAAACTCTGACATCGGTCGTACAGGGACCGAACAGCCCTTATCAAGGGGTTCGGTACCCCATACTCCCGAAGCACCCACCACAGAACCCCCCGAGGAACATGGTCGAACGCCTTCTCCAACACTTGTAGACTGGTTGGGCGAACTCCCATGCCCCCTCAAGGACCCTGCGGAGGGTGTAGAGCTGGTCCACTGTTCCACGGCCAGGATGGAAACCACACTGCTCCTCCTGAATCTGAGATTCAACTTCCCGATGGACCCTCCTCTCCAGAACCCCTGAATAGACCTTACCAGGGAGGCTGAGGAAGAAGGGGGACCAGAGGGTGTGCTCCAACTAATCTAATCTAATCTAATCTAATTTTACCTAATCTAATCTAGACTAATCTAATGTAGTCTAATTTAGTACAATCTAGTCTAATCTAATCTAGTCTAATTTAGTCTAATCTAATCTAACCTGATCTAATCTAGACTAATGTGATGCAGTCTAATTTAGTAGAATCTAGTCTAATCTAATCTAATCTAGTCTAATCTAATTTAAATCTAATCTAATCTAGTCTAATCTGGTCTAATATAAACTAACCTTGTCCAATCTTGTCTAATCTAGTCCAATCTTGTCTAATCTAGTCTAATCTTGTCTCATCTAGTGTAGTCTAATCTAGTCTAATATAAACTAACCTAGTCCAATCTCATTTTATCTAGTCTAATCTTGTCTAATTGGGACGTGAACCTGGAACTGCCTTGCTGTGTGGAAACAGCGCTACCCACTGTGCCACCTTGCTGCCCTAGTCTAATCTAGTCTAACGTAATCTTTTCTAGTCTAATCTAGTTTTATCTACTGTAATCTAGTGTAATCCAATCTAATGTAGTCTAATATAATCTAGTCCAATCCAATCTAATCTAGTCTAATCTAGTCTTGTGCCCTGGGTTTCCCCCGCCTCACGCCCTCAGTCAACTGCGATAGGCTCCAGCATCCTGCGACCCACGACAGCGGATAAAGCGATGAAAGGAAAATGAATGGATGAAAAATGGATGGAAAGGTTTCCATTGAAACTGAGGAGGAATTAGAGAAGAACGATCAGATAATCTGGACACTGAAATCATCCCACTACAGTTAATAGTTGCCATGGAAACTTGAATCACCTTTGTGAGTGTACGACTGCATTTATCTCACGGTTTATCCCCCCACTCTTCATCCTCCTCACCTGAGAGGGAGCCCCCCCTCTGTGGTCTCCTCTCTCTGTCCCCTCATCATCGGCCCCCCCATCCCTCAGGTGTCACACCTCACCAGCTCCAGGTGGCAGGGGAGGCAGGAAGGCAGGGAAGGATGTGGGGGGGGGGCACTCTCACCTATTCCTGTGTTGGTACCACCTCAGCCCCCACATCCTGCCTGCTTCATTCAGATTCATTAGGTCCCCCCCCCCCGTCCCCCCATTAGCCGACTACTACACTGGACTAACTGATCATTTCTGAGATTAACATCATTAAGTGACTCAAGGGAGAGAAAGTGGTGAGGAATGGATTAATGAAGAGATTAAAAACACCCCCCTCATGTTTCTACCACAGTTGGGTGTGCCGTCTGCCCACCCCCCAAACCCCCCAGTACCAATATATATGCGTAGGTTTGTCTGTTAATGTTTGTAAGCATTTAGTAAAACGCTTTACTTTATAAAGTTTAAAACAGGATTGTATTTCATAGCAATTTAATTTAATTTAATTTAATTAATTTTTTAATTGAATTTAATTTAATACACTGTTATAATCCCCGAAGGGAAATTAAGAACGCACACTCTAGTTTTTTGTTAGTCAATCACACAAGTGCGCTGCGTTCTGTGAGTCTCGGATAAAGAGAGATGATTGAAACTTGTGCTTTATCCAACCTGATGACCTTCTGACCTCTCAGGGGTGTTGTCTCTGGTTTCCTTCACTCTGTGAAACGTTGGTGTACGGCATCAGTCTCCAGTAGGACAGGTGACCCCCCAGCAGATAAATACTGTAGTGTGGAGTGTGTTTTCACTCCAGTGTGTTAATGAACACACACACACACACACACACACACACACACACACACACACACACACACACACACACACACACACACACATCAACAACCATGAGGACAGATGAGTCCACAGCCTATTAGCTCAAATTCAGCAGGGCAAAAGAAAACACAATATTGTTAGCTGGTAGCAAGACACACATGCCTACATACACACACACACACACACACACACACACACACACACACACACACACACACTCATACATGGATGAACCCTCAACCACATTATCCATCTCCATTGACTCTAAAAGCATCTTATTCGCCTCATTAAGTCTTCAGAGGCACAGAGTAACCACACCAGACCCTGCCGACCACACACACACACACACACACACACACACACACACACACACACACACACACCTACATCCAGATAGATGTTAGCACAGACACAAGGTAGCTCAGGAGCAGTCCTCGGGGGGGGTGCTGTTCAGGCAACGGGCCACCATTACGAGTCGGGCAAATCGTAGACGTGACTGTGAGCTAACACACACACACACACACACACACACACACACACACACCAGTGTAGGTTGACGCTTCAGTACCAGAAGGCAGATGCAACGTGAAAGAAATCAAAAGCTCAGGTTCAAACATCTCCAGAAGTCCTGGTGATGAGATCTGTGAAGAATGCATGGAACACTTTTATTGTAAGTTTAAGTAAGTAAAGCTCATGCTGAGGACACATCATTAGCCCCCACCCTCCACGGGGAGCACTTAGATACAGGTGAGTGGCCACTCAATAATTGCAAGGCATCTGTAGTGAGTGTGTGTGTGTTTGCGTGTGTGTGTGTGTGTGTGCTTGTGTGTGTGCTTGTGTGTGTGGTGAATATGAGGTAGGAAGGACAATGGAGCATGCAACTAGCAGCAGGGATTAGGGTGAATGGGGGGTTGGAGTGGGGGCTGATTGTGCAGAATCGCACCAAATCAAACACAGGTAGGAGCTGCTTTTATTACGCTTCCTGATTTTTGCTCTTAGAAAATACATTGAGCAATTTTAGACTGACTTTCCTGCTACATAGGTTACCACATCATGCAGCGTGGCTTTTGCACATGATTGCTAACAATACATCAATGTGAATTGTGCTCAGTAATAAAGAATTAAAGCTATAAGATAGTGAATCGTACAAATAAATCAATAAAGCAAAGGAAATGAAATGCTGATGGGCAGGCAGTAAGACAGCACAACGCTGTCCGAGGAGACAGAAAAGGGACAAACCTTGCCGACAGGTGGACTCATCTACAGGCCATCCAATAGGCAGGTGGGGGTGGGGGAGAGCGGAGGAGAGAATGGGCATGGTTAGTAATATGTAGGTTGAACGCGGATGTGGAGGAAAGGGAAGGGGAAAAAGTTTTCAACGGTGATGCTGAACACAACAAAAAAGACGATAAAAAGACATTTCTCTTTCAATGTGCTGTAGAACTACCGAGAAACCTTCCTAGGCAACCTTCATCACCGACTCACCGAGTGGCAGAACCACGTGAACCCATCTCTGGTACGGTTATTAAAACCCAGGACATTGAAGTGGATTCAAATGTCACTCATCCTTTCAGAAACAAATTTGGAGATGATTTTAAAGACAAGTGTTACCCCCCTCACGAACAACATCAAGGATCACCTCGTGCACCTGGACGAGACGCCGTTGGGTGTCACTAAGGTGATGCATTTTACACGAAAACCACAAACTGCAAAATCCGATAGAGGAGCCACGTAGAAAAATATATACCACATATCCTATGCTGGGTGACAGCTAACAGGGTACACCCTGGACAAGTCACCAGCTCATCACAGGGTCAATGCAAAGAAAAACAAGCATTCACATCCACTAACGACTTTGAATGAAAGATTCACCTCAGCGTGTTTTTGGACTGTAGGAGAACGCTGGAGAACCCAGTGGGAACCCTCGCGGACACAGAGAAGACATGAAAACTCAACAAATAAAGGTCCTAAAGTGTCACCCACTACGCTGGTGGACATCAATACTGCTTAAAGTAGAACTTCATGAACCTCCACCACTTTCCACCTGTGCATTTGGAATACAGGGATCCCTCGCAGTGACGTGCGGTGAGGTTCATGGCTGGTGAGGCACTAATTTCATCATACTTAGATTTATAAAAATATGATCTACAGTTTAGCTTATTCACCATTTAATTAGCAACAGATTTTCAAAGTCTCAGAGTAGAATTATTTACACATACAATTAGCACATTTGATAAAAAAAAAATGTTACGCTGTTTCCTACGTGTTTGTTTATATGTTACGTTTACTTATAAATTAACAAAAGTGTCGAAAAAATTTGGAGTTGAGAAATGTAATCCTGCATTTTTATAGTAAGGCAAGGCGAGCGGGAAAATAAATGAATGGCTGCGCTTGACTCGCTGATAGAATGTAGTTTACTGGCACTTCTTCTACAGCCGAGGAAGAGGAATCCTCGTTACTCGCAGTTAATCCAGGAAACACCTGGAAAAACGAAATTCCACGATATACCGTTAAAAATATATTTTATTCATTCATTCATTGATTCATTCATTCATTTTCTGCCGTTTTATCCACCGTAGCGCGTCACGGGGAGCTGGAGCCTATCTCAGCTGGCGTAGGGCGTGAGGCGGGGGACACTCCGGGCACGACGCCAGTGCACCGCGGAGCCACACACAAAGACAGACAATCATGCACACACACACACTCACTCATATTCTATTATTTAGGGTAATTTAAACGTTAATAAACCCTCCCCATACTAATATTAAACCCCCTTCTATCTGTATTACCTTTTCCAACACTCTGATAGACTGTTTAAAGCACTTCTTGTATCTCACAGATACCATACTTTATTAAGTAATACTGCAAGTACTGAGGAGTCAACTGTAAACACCAGAATACAGTTAAAAGGAAATCGCAGTCAGTCTCAAACGCTCATATTTATTTAATATCTTTCCTTTTCTTTACATTTTTTTATGTTACACATCAACTAGAAATATAAGATGTCAATGAAAGGCTGCTGCTCAGTGTGGGCAGAGTCAGGGCTGAAGGAGCCAACGTGGTGAGATCAAACAAACGCATGGAGTCAGTCTTCTAATTAGAGATCAGCCCGATAAAGACGAGCAGAACGGAGAGAACGTGGACGTTTGTGGGTTAGAGAGAGATCACGTGATCACGTGTGTTCACGTGTGTGAGGAGAGAGAGGCGTCATGCTGCCACATCCAGACAGAGGTGATTAGTAAAGCATTAGTGAGTGTATGTAATGTTCAAGACACGCTGTCAAGGACGTGTGTGTGTGTGTGTGTGTGTGTGTGTGTGTGTGTCTGATTCAATCACTATAACATCGACGGCACTTAAAAATGTCTGCAACTACATTTAACACCTCAACATAGAATAGTGGAAAAAACAAATAAATGCGCACACACACTACATCACATCACATCACATTACACAACACACACACACACACACATTTGGTGTCTTCACCTCAAAGAATCACTCAAAAATACACGAAATCCAGTCAAGAACAACCAAATAAACCAGCGTTTAAAGAACGGGGACCGCTTCCATCCCTTCATAGAGAAGACACAACGAATAAACACTCTTTTGTGGGTGGTTCCTGGAACGGATTAACAGTGAGTAAGGAGGGATTACTGTAACTGGGTGCTAGGCAGTGGAAATTGGGGTTACAAACAAAATTATTCTTCAGAAATCTCTCCAATATTGTTCAAATATCTGAATTTGGTTTGGTGTGGGGCATTACTGTATTAGGACTGGGGTATTACATGATCACATTATCATCATGAAGTTCTGATGTCTAGATGGTAAAATCTAGTTGTCATTATCTATGATCTAAAGGTGGCTGCCGTTTCCCACTTCCTTTATGTTCAGACTAAACGTTTACCTGTGGACAGACCTTCTGATGATGCTTGGCTTTGACTTGTGATCAGATGGTAGAGCTGCACCTGAACTCCCTTCATCTATCTGATGAGTTTATGCACCAGACTTTGCTAAGGCTATCTGCCTTAGCAAAGTCTGGTGTGTTCTTCTTCTTTTGTTAATCGTGTTTGCAAACAGCCTTGAAGTGTATTTCGGCCACCTTGTGGTCGTAACACTCTTTTACCATCAGGCAGAGGAAAAAAAACTCATCCAATCATCCATCCATCCATTTTCTGGAAGATGACAATTGCAACCGTCTCATTTTTAACTGCTATTCTACTTTGCAAGTCACAGATCTGCTGCAGCCTGTCCCA
Organism: Antennarius maculatus; assembly: GCA_013358685.1. Classification (NCBI taxonomy): domain Eukaryota; kingdom Metazoa; phylum Chordata; class Actinopteri; order Lophiiformes; family Antennariidae; genus Antennarius; species Antennarius maculatus. The sequence goes on along the minus strand of CM023611.1, from coordinate 24,144,619 downwards.
GCTGGCTACAAACAAGAGGCAGGGAACACTCCGGACATGTCGCCAGGGATTCACACACGGACAGATAACCACTGCCGCACATATTTACACCAATAGACAATTTGGAATGATCAATTTGCCTGTATTACAAGTTTTGTCTGTCCATTCAGACATGGAGAGAACATGCAGATCAGCACAGAGACAAACTGACCCTAGCCCCTTCTTTTTGTGCCACCCACTCCACCACTGTGTCACCCACATTGGAAAAACACTTAAGATGTGCTCCTAATTGTGTCTGAGAAAATCACTCGAAAATCACTGCCCATCCCTACTGGACACACCAAGACCTGATCCCTGCCAGCCATCTTTAATTAAATCATCACTTCATGACCGTTTTAGTAGCATGACATTGACTAGCATTTCACACCAGTACCAAATCAAATGGGGAAAGGTGACTGTACAGCAGTCGGTGAAGGTTTACAAAGGTTTTTCTGAGACTCCACAGATCCACAGAGACACAGTCTCTACAAATGGACAATGTCTGGAGTAGTGGTGAACCTTAGTGACCCATGGTCCAAATTTCCTCCTGGAGCACAGACAGAACTAATTCAGGAAGTGAAAGAAAATCAAAAATAAAACATCCGTGGAACTGCAGTCTAAAGGTGTTCATGTCACGAGCTGCAGAGAAACTGGGTTAAAAATGTCCCCCATCGTAGAGCGTTGAGGTAAATCCACAGCTTATCCAGAACAGCAATAAGGCTTGTCTGGATTAGACCCAAACATCTTAATGACCCACTGGGTTTCAGGAGAATATTCTCTGGACTGACAGGTTAAAAGTCAAACTGTCTGGATGATGGATTTCACATCAGGTCACAAAAAAAGGCAGACCTACAATCTAGAGCACAGCATTGACCACAGGATGGTTTTACTCAACTATACTGTATGTGTGTCAAAGCTGGGCTGCGACTATAACATGACCACAAAGAACAAGCTGGGGACGAAAACAGTCCCATTTTAGCATTTTAGTGATACAAGTGGCTGTGTTGATTTTATTTCATGCATTATTCAATACAATTTACAGTTGTTGTTTGTTTAAATCCTAATTTAGACATTTCTTTATTACACTGCCTCATGAACAAGGATTCATTTTCCCAACAACACAATAAATATCCTTCATAATTCAATTTGGCACCTATACATCATTTGGAATGGTGTCTTTTGAAATCTTTATTTGTATTTGTTCTCTGGGTAAAGCATTTAATATGTCGATTATCTACATCATAGTCAATGCACTATTTTACTGAACTCCCCCCTCTGGTCTATTAGTCAGTTCAAACTGTCCACATCATGGAGACGTGTGATCATGGACTTCCTGTTTTAGTTTCTCCCTGTCGTGTGCAGTTCCGTGTCATTTACACACAGATCTGTTACACTCTAATAATCTGTTTGACTTATTAGAGCGAGAGACTTGAACACTCCTAGAGAGAGTAGAGATGGTGAGATGAGAGCTTCTTCATGTCAACCATAAGAGTTGAGTCACGATGTTGGTGATCAAGCTCACTAATGATGTCACATGAATCAGATGAATATTTAGCCTAGCATAGAGCTAATGTTACCCAGGATAGAAGGAGTGGAATCAGTGGAAAGAGAAGGAAGACATCAGAGGCAGCTGGGAAAATGTGTTCATGATAATGTGTTTGTGCATCTTTGGCCCCATTTAAACAATGTTTTCACAGCGCGCCTGGTGCACCTTTCCTCCCCCCATGATGTCTGAATGGGGAATGGGGAACGGGGTTGCCCCCCCCCCCCTTCTCTGACGCCTACAGAGGCGGTAACAGCGCCAGCGTGGCTGAACAGGTGTGATGTTGTACAATGTTCAGGTGTGCAAACCCCCCCCCCCCCCTGAGGACTTCACTATCCTGTCACAAGAGCTGCTCTGCTATGTGAAGACCTGAACCAGCACAGAGCCTCTGTTTCCCATGACGATTCACAGGTTCACCTCGATAATCTCCATGACGACAGAGATGCTAACGCAGCAAATAAGCAGCGAGTGGAGAACACTGTCGCAGGGGAAGACTTCAAATAGAGACAGTTTTTAGCGAAACACTCTCTCACTAACACACACACACACACACACACAATATGGGGGAACAGCTTTCTGTTAAACCATTTCTCGATAATTAATTGGTAACAAACATTTGAAGTGGATTTTTATTTCATCAGAGCTGCTGAATGTCCAGAAAAATAAAAGTAACTGAAGTTAAGTGGTGTAAAGTTTTAACATTAGAAAGTACAATAAAGCTTTTATTCTTGATTGTTTCAGGAGTACAAAGTCACCAGTAGAAATGTTCACACCAGAACACAGAAGGGAACGTGGTTCCAAATTCTCAGCGGTTCAGACGAGCAGGAAGCGTCATTCTACCTGTCGTTCTCACACTCTCACACTGTGTGTCTGTTTACTGGTGTGTGTGTGTGTGTGTGTGTGTGTGTGTGTGTGTGTGTGTGTGTGTGTGTGGTGCTCACGTTAAATGTGAAGCACTGGAAAATACAAGAGAAGACGAGGATGTATCCAATCACACACTCACACACTCTCTCACTGGAACACACTTAAGAATAGAACTCAGGAGAAGAGCTGCGTCTCACTCACCGATCATGTGATTGGCCACATGAATCTGGATCTCCCTTTCCGTCTCGAATGTCATTTGGCATTTAATACACTGGTAGGTCTTTTTCTACAAGACAAAAGACACACAGAGACAGCAAAGAAATGAGTTTCACGAGATTTTAAAAGAGTTTAATCAGCTGAAGAAACAAAGTATTTTCCGCACTATAAGGTGCACCTAAAAGTGTGCCTTATATATGAGAAAAGTTTAAAATAGGTCTTTCATTGAAGGAGCGCCTTATAATCCAGTGCGCCTTATAGTGCGGAGAATACTGTAAGTGCTTTACAAGCGTTTCACTAGAAGCCAGAAAACACAGACGCTCCTCTACTTACGTTCATTCGTTTTACGTTTTTTTCGATTTTACGTTTGAACTGACTGTAAAATAAATTTGTAAAAAAACATTCAGCTTTGTTAAAATACACAGAAAACACATCATAAATAGAGTTTGTGGGTCCATTTACAGATATCCCTCACAGGAAGTTCAACCTTAGCCCCGCAGTGCTTGAACAGCCGTGATGCAAATATTTATGGAACATCTACTGATAAATTAGATTAATTATGTAATTAAGAATTCAAGAATTTCCTTTGCTGTCAGCACAACAAACACACTTTTTCATTAATCTTAATATGTTTTTTAGTTTATCGTAGCGTAGTTTAGGGAGATTTGGAGAATTCTGTAGCTACTAAACGCACGGGGGAGGAAATAAAATAAAATAAAATAAAATAAAATAATGATTAATGTCAAGCAGAAGAACCTCTTGGTGTCAACCTGCAAGCAGCAAAAGTAAAATGTGTGAGCAAGTCTGCTCTGATACAAGTCTGACAGATTATTATATGGAAAAAAAGGTATACAGCTCAACACACACACACACACACACACACACACACACACACACACACACACACACGCGCGCACACATAACTAAGACCTCCAAAGACAGAAATCAATGAGGGAGGGAATGGAGAAGAAAAACAATCAGGGAAGGAGCAATGCAAAAGAAATATAAAGAAGGAAACCAGAAGAAGAAAAAAGAAAAGGGAAGAAAAAAGAAACAGAAGAATAAAGAATAAGAGGAAGAAAAAAAAGAAAGAAAAAAAAGGGCAGACAAGCAGAGAGAGACAGAAGCAGAGTTTCTGGTTATTCATTCATAGCACTCTGCTGCTGCAACAAGCACGAATACACACACACACACACACACACACACACACACACACACACACACACACACACACACACACACACAAGAAATCCTACTTTGTCTGCTTTGTGATGTTAGACTAAGCAGAAACAAAGGTGCAGGTAAGACAGAGGATCCCTGGGAACTGCCTGCAACACACACATACTCACTGGCAAACACACACACACATACACACAAACACACACACACACACACACACACACACACACACACACACACGCAGCAAGTCCCGGGGAGCCTGACTGTCAATATCAAGTAGAGCGAGCCGCTCCCACAATGCCTCAGCACACCCCAACCACAGCACCCAGTGGGGCTCAGCTGACACACACTGACATTCACAAGAGCGTACATAAGCAAGCTGCACACACACACACACACACACACACACACACACACACACTTTACACACGTATGACTCATGCAAACAAAGTTTAGCAAGAGGCTGGCATTTCCTATGCTTCTGAAAACGCCTCCATCTGTTTGACGGCGTTAATGTACGGAGGTTGAATTTCAAATACGGACTGAGGTTACAGTTCAACGCAAAGATGTTCGTCTCCGACTGTGTTTTAGTTCTGTTAGCAAAATATTTGTCAGCCGTTTACAACAGTAGAATCAAATTAGAATTCAGAAGAAAACAATGTTGATGCAACAAACAGTTTTGGACTTTATTTTTTCCCACATTCAGTAAAGCCAGCAGCAGTTTCACAATGATTGAACCCAAACTTATCGTCCACTGTAAGAAGACTATTTAAAACTCTGATGTTAAAACACTGTGTCAACCTTCAGAGACCCCCTTTTGTTTCATTTTTGGAGACCACAATTTGCACAAGGACTTCATGTCCAAATTGCACAAGATGTTCACCAACGTTGAAAGAAAAGTCAGCTCCACGTACTCAAAACCATCGCGCCAAGGGAGAGACGTTTGGGATTGAAGGAGGAAGAGTACGACATGTGCTGAAAACTCCCTGGTGAACGCTCAATGATGCACGGCTTCTCCGTGCAATGGAAACATATAGTGCATAGAGGGTGAGATAGATCGCACCCCCTGATTTAAAACCCAAAGGAAATGTCTAGTGGGATCTGGAGAAGGTAGTTGCGGCAGGTAAACCAGGATATTCCCACCTGGAGGCCTTGTGGATGAGGAATGGGCTAAGATTCCTCAGGAATGCTGCTAGATGCACGTTTACAGCACCGAACCCCAACCCAGACACAGGTAAACTAACAGAATCAATGAAATAAATGTAGTTGGGAAAATTTTTACAATAAGGCTCGCATATGTAATTAATACTCCCTCCATCTGCTCCTCAGCTGGCCCACCTGTCAAATTTTCCAAAATCCACCAATCAAAAAGTTTGCCCTGACCCTAACCCTCACCCTGGATGAGACGCTAGCTCACGGGGCCACACGAAAGACAAAAAACAGGTTTTTTGGGGGTATGTTTTTAAACGTTTGTTATGTAAACCTTCTCACTTGTGCTCATTTTATTTCGTCTCAGTCTATCCGTCTGACCTTGGGTGCGGGCGAAGCCTCAGCCTTCTTTCCTGCTGCACTCGTCTCTGGGCTGACTTCGGGGTGATCCGTCTGAACGTGACTCTCCAAGTCCTCCAGGCTTTCAAACTTGACCCCGCACTCCGGACACCTAAGCCCGGTCACAGTCTTCTCTCCGTGGGCGTCGCCAGGAGTGGCAGCCCCTCCCTGGCTGGGGCTCTGCCCATTTGTGCCCCTAATTTGTGAGAGAATTTGATTGGTTATGAGCGACTTCAGTCATCAACAATGTCGCTTTGACTATGTGTGTGTGTGCATGGCAATCTGTGTGTGCTACACTGTCTGGTTTTCCTTATGGGGCACCTAAAGACTACTACCTACCTACTCATGCAGCCAGCACAGAGGCCATAAGGCAGCCCGTTGACGTCCAGCTTCACCATCTCCCCTTTGTTTTTGAACTCCTTCAGGCAGAAGGCGCATTTATACAGCTTATGCTGCTGCAGCTGCCCATTGGGCGACGAGGAGGCCGAGCCGTTTCCTCCTCCTCCTCCGACTCCGTTTCCACCTCCTGATACAGCTCCACCAAGTCCAGAGCCAGTTGAAAGCTTCTGCATGTGGAAGGTGCCGTGAATCTTCAGTTCCAGGGTGGACGTGACCGTCTGCATGCAGACGACGCAGCGGAAGCCGGTCAGAGAGTTGCGGAGGTCGGGATGCATTTGGCAATGCTCGATAAACTCCTCCTCGCTCTGGAGAGGCATCTTACAGATTCGACAGGTTCCCGTGTCCAAGCTCTTACTGTGGGTCACCTGCACAGATGGAATTCACACATGACCAAAAAAACATACAGATGGTCTAATAAGTTGTTTCTTTAATGCATTGTATATATCTCCTTAAAGGGCAAAGTTTATCAGACAGTGGTGAGGACAGCCCTGATAGACAGATTAGAGACAGTGGTGCTGGAAAGAAAACAGGAAGCAGAGCTGGAGGTGGAGGAAACGAAGTTGTTGAGGTTCTCTAGAAGTGACCAGGTTGGACCAAATCAGAAATGAGTTCATCAGAGGAACAGCCAAGGTGAGATGTTCTGGAGACAAAGTTAGAGATAGCAGACTGATGGTTTGGACACGTCCAGAGGAGAGATGGTGAGGATGTTGGTGAAAGGGTGATGAGGATGGAGCTCCCAGGAAAGAGAACAAGAGGAAGACCAAAGAGAAGGTGGATGGATGTAGTGAGGCAGACATGAGGGCAGTTGGTGTTGGAGGGGAGGATGAAGAAGATAGGCTGACATGGAGAAGGTAGGCACACTATGGACACCCTTAAGGGGACAAACCCAAAGGACGAGAAGAAGACGGTAAATATCTTCTGTCACTTAACAGTTTTTAGAACAAAGGTCTGGTCATTCTTCCTCATGTTAGTGAAGAAATGCTAAATAGCATGTTGTTAAAGTGAAGCAACATGTCAAATCAAATCACTGACCTAAATCAATGAAATAGCAAGAATGCCACAGAAGGAATTAGAGATAGGCCAAGAATTTGGTGCCAAGAGTGGAAGGGTCATCCTCATTGTTCAACCTCTACTAAGTCATCATTGTTACAACACTCAAGTGTGTATTACAACTGTAATTCCATCACACACTAGAAAGAGAGCAAAACTACGCCTCTACAGACGACTGTATTTTCGTTCTCCTTGCGAGGGTTTTTCCGCTGACATGTGCGACTGAAACAGCAACATTCAACCGTACCTTGTGCTCGGTGAGGGTCAGCAGAGACGGGAAACGCTCGCCACAGATCGGACACATGTAGTGTTTGGCGGGGCCGCGGTGTGTCTGAGCGTGCTCACGAAGTCCACTCTCAGAGAAGAAAGTTCTGGAGCAAACGTTACACTTATGGTTCCCCTTAATGAAGTCAGCCTTCTTCTTCCGGGAACCTGACATAGAAAAGTCCTGTCATCACTACGGATCTATTTCAGCGATGGATACACCAACATGTTACAGGACCTATCTAAGATTTCAGACTGATATGTAGAAATATCAAAATTAAGATTCTTTTTTTTTTTTTTTTAAATAAGGTTAAAACAAGTCTAAAAATGCGTCTTACTAGCGTCGTCTTCTCCTGGTCTGATGTTGTGGTCACGCAGCCGGTGGTTCTGTAGGAGTGACTCCATGGTGTAGGCGGCCCCACAGATATCGCAGGCGTACATGGGCTCCGAGTTGTCCAGCTCCTCTTCCCCCCCGCTGGCCTCGTGACTGTTGGCCGTATCTCCCCCCTGACCTGCCCCTCCCCCTCCACCCTTCAGCAACATGTTCTGCAGGTCGGCTTGCTCCGCCGTCGCCAACGTCGCTCTCTCCACGCCTCCTGCACCACCGTTGCTACCGCCTCCCCCTCTCTTGGAGGACTGTGCCAGACCGTTGGGCGTCCCGTTTTGACTCCCGCTGCTCCCCGTACCTCCTCCTCCGTTGCCTGTGATGTTGCCGCCATCGAACACGCAGTGCTTCTCCCTCAGGTGTCTCTCCAGCAGCGAGACGGCGTGAAAAGCTTTGCTACAGAAGCGGCAGGTGAACTTCTTGCTGTGCGTGGTGATGTGGCACTGCAGCTCCACCTCCGTTCCAAACGTCTCGCCGCAGAAGATGCACTTGCGAGGCTTGAGTCCTGCAAGACAGACGCCTGGTTGAGATATGAACGGCAACGCATTAAATCTTCATTTTGTATTCTCTATTTTCTTATCTGATATGTGCACACATATTAACAGCACATGATTCAATAAAAAGTTTCCCAAACGTCAGAAGAGTAGGTTCCACTGTGTAACTACATGTCAAATTAAGTCATTCAACACACTTTTCATGGAGTTCACAACTTGCAGCAAATTTTCTCAGTTGGGAACAAATTTTTTCAATTACCGCAGCACCACATGAATGCACTATTGGTCCAAGCAGCCAGGAAAAGTTGTGCTTTACCTGTTCCAAGCCCCCCTGGGAGGCCTGACCTCTGGGTCAGATGGTTATGCTTTACATGCAGCTGAAGGTCCGCCTCTTTCCTGAAGTCCCAAGCGCAGGCTGTGCAGCGAAACAGCTTCTTCTCATTGCTATGCTTCACTGCCAAATGCACCTAAATGGCAAACAGCAAAAGAAAAACCCAGAACAATGGAGTTGTACAGTTGTTTCATTCATTCATCTATGTTACAAAAAATTTTCTTCTTCACACATACAGTGGTACCTCTACTTACGAATGTCTCTACATACGAAATGTTCTAATTACGAAACGCCTCAACAGGAAAATATCGCCTCTAGTTATGAAAGAAATTTCAACTTATCAAAGGTAAAAATACAGTATGGGCTGATACTCGCAGCTCCCACAGGTTCCTGAATGCAACATTCTTATAGCTGCTCTGCCATTGGCTATTACCTAGCATCCTGGCATCCCATTGGCTAAGAGGGACCTCTGTGTGGAGCTAGATAGGTGTCTATGCAGCGTCCTCATCATTCGGCCCTCGACCCATGAGGTGTTCTGATAGTTTTACGTAAATATATTAACTTTTAGAGTATTCACTATGGACCCCAAGAAAGTGACGGAGAAAAGAGGAAAAGAAAAGACGAAGAAAAGAGTTTTTTTGTCCGGACAAACAAAGCAAGAGATCATAGAAAAGCATGAAAAAGGGATGCGTTTGGTTGATCTCTCCAAAGAATATGGCCGTAATGCATCTACAATCACCACGTTATTAAAACTAAAGGAAGTTTAAGGAGTTTAAGGCATGGCGTGGGTGGTTGGAGAAGTTCAGAAGGAGGACTGGAATTCACTCTGTTGTTCATGGTGAGGCAGGAGCGCATGAACCAAAGAGGGCAAAAAACAATGAGGACAGCAGCTAAAAGGTTAATGACCATCAGTTTTATTCTTTATTCTTTGTTTTTTACATTATGCACAACTCTCATTTATTGTGTAATAATTTAATTGTAACATGTATTTGTTACATGTTTTGATGCATTTTTATGCTTTATAAAACATGTCTGAATTTAGGGGGCTTGGAACGGATTAGGTCATTTGCATGGAAAACACGTCTCTACTTACGAAATTTTCTACTTACAAAATTTCTTACAGAACCAATTAATTTCGTAAGTAGAGGTACCACTGTATTACTGTGTGTATACTTTGAAAAGAAAAAAAAAATCATTCACCTGTATGGAGACTTTGGAGTCAAAGACCTCCTGGCACAGAGTGCAGTGATAAAGCACAAACGTGTGCATGTCCAGCAGGTGTTTCTGCAGGTCATCTACTGAGGAGAACTGCTTGTCGCAGCTCTCACACATATACTGGGTTGACGTGGTGGTGTAGTGCACCGTCAGGTGTTGAAGCAATGCCTCCTGGGATTCAAAGTCTTCCTTGTTGCACTGCGGGCAGGACTGGCGCCTCAGAAGCATCTCCAGGTGTGATTTCAGGTGCGTCTGGAACCCCTCGAAGCTGGTAAACCGCAGGTCACACTGATTGCATGGGTAGTCCCCATTGCTGCCCATGGAGGGGGTAGAGTCTCCTCCCAATCTGTGGCGTTTCGGGGAGGAGATCTCCACATCAGAGGAGGCGGGGCTTAGGTCAGCAATCTTTGCCTGCCGCTTGTTGTTGGCCAATGGGATGTTCTTATGGTTCTCCTTTATGTGCTTGGTGAGCTTGAGGAGTGACCCAAAGATGGGAGAATTTGTGCAGTAAGGGCAGGAGTAAACCTGGACACGGACAAAAAATAATTACCCCTTTACACTTATTATATACCAACAAACACCATCAGTTAGTTCTTGGAGAACATTAAAAAGTGCAAAAACGAGGAGAAATAAGTCAACCAGTAATCAACAGCCCCATTGCCCCAGTCCGACTCACTCTGCCCTTCTTGCCAAGGGCTGGCAAATAAGTACCTGGTACTACTTTTTTTAATTTAGTTAAATGATCTTTAATCTGATATGTGTTTTGTTTTAGCTTCATTTCATCCATATACTGTACAGCAGCACACAATAGCTAACAACAGCTGGAATTCTTTGAACTTGTGGTTAAAAGACTGTTCTTGTCTGATTGTTGACTCTCACCTCCATGAAGGACTGTGATGCCGACTGTAACACAGGAGACTCCAGTTTGGCCACGGCTCCCCCAGGTGCGACACCCCCCCCTGCAGCGGAGGTGCAGTGTGTCTGCTGGATGTGCTCCGTCAGGGATGACTCTGTCAAGAAGCCCATGGAGCACTGGTTGCAGAAAAAGGCATGGTTCCCTTCTAGGACGGAAAGATGAAGTTACAGCATTTAGATATAGATAGATAGATAGATAGATAGATAGATAGATAGATAGATAGATAGATAGATAGATAGGTAGATAGGTAGATAGATAGATAGATAGATAGATAGGTAGATAGGTAGATAGGTAGATAGATAGGTAGATAGATAGATAGATAGATAGATAGATAGATAGGTAGATAGGTAGGTAGGTAGGTAGGTAGGTAGGTAGATAGATAGATAGATAGATAGATAGATAGATAGATAGGTAGATAGGTAGATAGATAGATAGATAGATAGATAGATAGATAGATAGGTAGATAGGTAGGTAGGTAGGTAGGTAGGTAGGTAGGTAGGTAGGTAGGTAGATAGATAGATAGATAGATAGGTAGATAGGTAGATAGGTAGATAGATAGATAGATAGATAGATAGATAGATAGATAGATAGATAGATAGATAGATAGATAGATAGATAGATAGATAGATAGATAGATAGGTAGATAGGTAGGTAGATAGATAGATAGATAGATAGATAGATAGATAGATAGATAGATAGATAGATAGATAGATAGATAGATTAAAATATTAAAATATTAATTAATTTAAAATATTATTATTAATGTAATTTAAGTTCCCTTAAATTACATTGTCCAATGTCAGCACAGTGCTAAACAGCTGCTGTGTTGTGCTCTAACACCCTTTCACAGGGTGTTTATGGAATAAATGCTCTAACCATCGACCACTAAGACCCCATACTAGCGCTCTTTGGTAACACACCTAATGTGGTGGAGCCGGCCACAATCCCACCAGGCAGACAGTGTGTCACTCTGATGTGTTCCTGCAGAGAGTTGATGTCTCCAAACATGTCTGGACAGTAGTTGCAGTGGAATGCTGTAACGTTGGTGAACTGCAGCAGCGGAAAAGCTGCCGCCGTGCCAACGGTTCCTCCGCTGCCACGATGGGATTTGCGCACGTGTTCGTTGAGGTTGTAGAGCGTTGGCAGCGTGTCCAGGCAGACGTGACACGTATGGCTCTGCTGGGGCTTATCGGCGTGGATGGTCTTCAAGTGGATCTCCAACACTGCCAGGCTGTGGAAGTCTCTCTTGGAGCAGTAAGGACAAGAGTATGTCACCTTACCCCAGTTCCCTCCGCCGCCTGTCGGGAGAGGCAGGAAGACCTCTTCAATAGACGCTTTAAACCAACCGCTGGCTTTTAGATCATGTGACGTACGTGGACATACCTCCACCTTGATGACCCAAGCTAATCCCCATCTCTTCCACATTGTCCATGCCTCTCCTGCGACTTCGGTCGATGCCATGGCTGGGCTTTAGGGTGGAATCCGGGGTGGAGCCTCTCTCCAGGCTGGCGCTAGAGTCTGGAGTGGCTGAGCTCATCGAAGCCACGCTGCCCAGTGCGGGATCGGGACTGGCAGCGCTGTGATTGGACGAGTCAGGCTGACGATGGCTGTCTAGGTGGCAATATACGTCCTCCACAGACGGGAACTGTTCTGAGCAGACAGGACATCTGGGGGGGTACCAAAAAAAAACAAAACCGTAAAACGTCTAAATGATGGGAAATTAGCAATGTGAGAAGCTTAAATCAGATGTTCAGTACTTGTGTTTGCGGTTGGCGTGTTGCGTCTCAATATGTGTGAGGAGAGAAGCCTCGTCCAGAAAGATCTCAGGACAGTGGATGCACTGCAAGTCGGCCCGATCTGACAGCTGGGGGTGTCTGGTCAGGACATGCTTCTCTAGTTCGTCTGTCTGGCTGAACGTCTCCTCACAGTAATCACACATGTACAGGTCCTGCTCCAGGTCGCCGTCTCCTGCCACGCCTTTCTTCACACCATCCCTCTCACTCCTCAGCGCAAGGTGCTCGCGGTTCTTGCGGTGAGCCTGTCGGAATCCGAGATTAATACAGATTTGAAGAAGCAAAGGTCTTTTAATGTCTTCATCTGATGATAATAAGATTTGCAGGGGTCGCATTGATTGTTTCTTTCTCTAAACGACTGAATCTTAAATCATTGAGGATACATTTTTTGACTAATTCTAGAGGATTGCATTTTTATTTCTCTCAGCAGTGGCTTATCAGTGATTTTCTTCAAGTACATTAAGTGAATTTTATAAATTCTTAATCCACATTCTATTTTGTGACATTGAATGCTCATATTTCAGTGCCTGGGTCAAATTATCTTCTTGTAAGGTGTTTGACAATAAAGAGGGAATAAAACACTTTTTTAGTTTTCATTTTATTTGCAAACACAATGAAAAGGTAATAAGTAAAAAAAAAAGAAGAAAATGTCTTCACATCCCAGACAAACATTGTTTGAATGACAAATTTTTACCAGAGTTGTCATTAAAAGTGAAGATTTACATGACATAATAATGGATCATGGTGGGATTTTTACTACACTGTCCATCAAAATGACCACCAGCTGCACTTTTTACGTAGCCTCTGCAGGTAGGAGCTGCTCCTGTAAATGAATGTAATGACTGTTTACCTGCATGTGACTCTGTAGTGAGGAGGTAGAGGAGAAGCCACGTTTACACACACTGCACTTGAATGGTTTACTGGAGCTGGAATATGTGAACACAAGGAAACCGACAAACAAAAAAATCAGAATAAAATCAAGATTCTAAATACTGGATGTCACCCAGTGCAGGTTTCTTCATTACCTGTGTGTCTTCAGGTGGATCTTCAAGTGATCCGAGCGAGAGAACGCAGCTTCACACTCCTGACAGCTGTACTTCTTATCGCCTGTGGAAGATTTTTCAAGAGGTCATTTAATGCTGAAGACCCTCAAGCCTGGCTCTGTTTCCTGTTGCTTCAGTCTTGATGTGCTGCCGTACAGGTATGAGACCCGATTGGTTCTCCTACCTGTGTGGAGTTTGACGTGACGGTCTCGGCTCCTCTTGTGTTTAAACAGACGGCTGCAGAAGGTGCACTTGAAGGGCAGCTTGTCGCTGTGGATCTGCTCATGGCGCTTCAGGTAGCTCAGACGGCTGAGAGGACACAGATGGAGACAGACTGAGGACGCGTCTTGGATGAGCCAGTAGTAATACAGCGCTACCTCTACCTACAGATGTCTCTACTTAGGAAACTTTCTACTTACGAAACGCCTCAACAGGAAAATATTGCCTCTAGTTATGAAAGAAATTTTGACTTACGAAGGTAAAAATACAGTATGGGCTGATACTCGCAGCTCCCATAGGTTCCTGAACACAACATTCTCATAGCTGCTCTGCCATTAGCTATTGGCTAGCCCTCGACCCATGAGGTGTTCTGATAGTTTTACGTAAATATATTAACTTTTAGAGTATTCACTATGGACCCCAAGAAAGTGACGGAGAAAAGAGGAAAAGAAAAGAAGAAGAAAAGAGTTTTTTTGTCCGTACAAACAAAACGAGATGATAGAAAAGCATGAAAAAGGGATGCGTTTGGTTGATCTCGCCAAAGAATATGGCCGTAATGCATCTACAATCACCACGTTATTAAAACTAAAGGAAGTTTAAGGAGTTTAAGTCATGGCGTGGGTGGTTGGAGAAGTTCAGAAGGAGGACTGGAATTCACTCTGTTGTTCATGGTGAGGCAGGAGCGCATGAACCAAAGAGGGTAAAAAACAATGAGGACAGCAGTTAAAAGGTTAATGACCAGCATTATTATTCTTTATTCTTTGTTTTTTACGTTATGCACAACTCTCATTTATTGTGTAATAATCTAATTGTAACATGTATTTGTTACATGTTTTGATGCATTTTTATGCTTTATAAAACATTTATGTCTGAATTTTGGGGGCTTGGAACGGATTAGGGCATTTGCATGGAAAACACGTCTCTACTTACGAAATTTTCTACTTAAGAAATTTCTTCCAGAACCAATTAATACTATTTATTTTAATAAATAAATGTTTATGAACGTGGAATCTTGTGGAGGTCTACCGTGTGTTACATGTAAGAGTAACGGGTTTATACCTGAAGGACTTGTCACAGAACTGACAGGGGTAGGGGAGACCGGCGCCCCCCTCCTCCTCGCCACCGGTGGCCATGCCGAGGTCACAGCAGCCGTCGGGCATCTGTGAGGGGGAGGCCACGTCTTTACTGGAGGGAGAGGAAGGCACCCAGGACAGCCCTGCAGGGTCTTCATCACCGTCTGACAGAGAAGGCAGCAGACAGGAGATTTAACGTCAGAAACACGTGTGTGTATGAAAAAAAGAGGTCAAACTAGGAATTATTAAGAATCAATTAAATGTTTCTTAGGAGATGGGAGGGGCCTCCTGTGGGATCGTGGCGACACACACACACACACACACACACACACACACACACACACATAAAGGACAGGAGGAAAAGGATGACAGATAAACAGAATGAAGAAGAAAAGAAATATACAACATCTAATAACAAGATCTAAACAGCTCCAAGAAGAGACTATCCCATGGAACCCAGAAATAAGGACAGTGTGTTTTCTCTCCCTTCATCCTCCCTCAGCAGCCATCCCTCCTTCCATCCATCACCCCCCCCCCCCCTCATCCTTCCATCTATCCCACAGGACCACAGATCCGCCTCATCATATTTTCATTAGGGCCTCGGCAGATTGAAATGTTGGGAAAGCGATTAGGAGATGTGGAGAGCAAAGTGGAAAGATATTCACTCCCTTTATCAGTCATACAGAGGAGAACCTGCTTGTCTCTCTATCTCAAACACACACACACACACACACACACCTGACTGCAACTAAACAGCACAGGTTTTGTCAGAAACACTTCAGAATGGACTCCAGGTGACAAAAGAGGGAACTGCAGAACTCCTGATGTTGTTCTGTTCCTCTTTGAATGCTCTGTGAAGCTATGAGGATATCATCTAAATATCATCTAAATATCATCTAAATATCATCTAAATATCATCTAAATATCAGCTAGATATCAGCTAGATATCAGCTACATATCAGTCAAATCAGCAACAAATCCAAGGGAGAAACTGACAAACATGAATTTAGGCAGCAATTCTACAATTGTAACACTCCAACCAACCCCAGAACACACACACACACACACACACACACACACACACACACACACACACACACAGAGGAAATCATTTCAGAAATCTTGCCAAAACACACACTCAACCAACTTCTACCACAATCTTCTGTGCCTGAGTGAGTGAGTGAGTGTGTGTGTGTGTGTGTGTGTGTGTGTGTGTGTGTGTGTGTGTGTGTGTGTGTGTGTGTGTGTGTGTGTGTGTGTGTGCGTACGACGGGCCTCATGAAGCACGAGTGGAAAACAGATTGCTGTGATAAATCGATGGAAGAACAAATGTAGACACTGTGATGAGCAAATAGCACCATAGCGGGGGCGGGGGGGTTTAATAGAGACTTATAAACAGAAAGGATGGAAAACAGAACAGGGTGTCAGAAAACAACTAAATTCATAAAGTGAGTAAGAGAATGAAGAGCTGGGGGCTGAGAAGAGGAAGTGACTGGATGAAGACGTGGATATTCAGTCAGCTCTCATCATCATGATCCCCTCTCTGAAGGTTTATCTTTTGGGGGGGGGGGGCTCATATATCAGTGACGCATAATTTGAGGACCGTTTGTCCAGTCAGTCAGCTCCCTCAGAAACTTCTGATAGTAAAGGATCAACAATCAACATTATCAATCGATCGATCTGTATTGATATAGGACTTCACATATAGAATAAAATACTGTAACCCAAATTGCTTTATAGAATAAAACAGTCAATGCCCCCCAGTAATCCCCATACCAGACAAGGCAGGATATACAATAAATATAATTCAAAAATAGTTTCCCTCTCAATCCCCAACCACCTGAATCCCCAAAACACAGGAAGAGTGATCACACGTTTGACAATACACTGACAAAACCCTGGAGGCTGTGAGAAGTACCAAATCATTAAAAAATAATGATATATTATTATTACATTAAATAAATTAATAATAAAAACTGAGTAATATATAGAAATATAAAATGCAAATAACTGACTGAAATGTGTAGAAATAAAATATATAATGCTAAAATAATAATAAACTAGTTTAAATTGTAGCAATTTTAAAAACTAAATGAAGGGTAAAAATGCTTCAACATGTTCTACATGTTGAAGCATTGTGGAGGTGGTTCCATGATGTGGAGCAGCTTCTACGTGGGTTTATGTTCCGTAGGTACGATTAAAAGGCCGCGACCAGAAGGCCCGACTAGTAGAGGGCTCATGGGATATTAGAAAACCTGATAACTTCTTCTGGCACCTGTCAATAGACTTCCATCCCTATCCTTAATCACCCTAACCTGCTGCACGTCCTTCCCATCTCTATCTCTCTGTCTTGCCAGCCTGTATAGATCAGTCTCTCCCTCCTTACTGTCCAACCTAGCATACAAGTCATCATAAGCTTCTTGTTTGGCCTTTGCTACCTCTACCTTCACCTTACGCTGTATCTCCCTGTACTCCTGTCTACTCTCCTCAGTCCTCTCAGTGTCCCACTTCTTCTTAGCTAACCTCTTTCTCTGTGTACACTCCTGTACCTCCTCATTCCACCACCAAGTCTCCTTATCTACTTTCCTTCCAGATGACACACCAAATACTCTCCTACCTGTCTCCCTGATCACATTAGCTG
The DNA here is from genome assembly GCA_013358685.1 of Antennarius maculatus. Taxonomy (NCBI): domain Eukaryota; kingdom Metazoa; phylum Chordata; class Actinopteri; order Lophiiformes; family Antennariidae; genus Antennarius; species Antennarius maculatus. The sequence continues at coordinate 24,127,428 of CM023611.1, read as the reverse complement.
TAGTTGTCCAGTCATCTGGAAGCACCTCCTGACCACCCAGAGCCTGTCTTAACTCCTTCCTAAAAGTCATGCAACATTCTTCCTTTTTTAGCTTCCACCATTTCGTCCTCTGTTCTGCCTTTGCCCTCTTCATCTTCCTCACCACCAGAGTCATCCTACACACCACCATCCTATGCTGTTTGGCTACACTCTCACCTACCACTACTTTACAGTCACTGATCTCCTTCAGGTTACATCGTCTACACAAGATGTAGTCTACCTGTGTGCTCCTACCACCACTCTTATAGGTCACCCTATGTTCCTGCCTCTTCTGGAAGAAAGTATTCACTACAGCCATTTCCATCCTTTTTGCAAAGTCAACTACCATCGGTCCTTCTGCGTTCCTCTCCTGGATACCAAGAAAACCTGATAACCAGGAGGGTTATTAGTCAGTCTGGTCTCCGTCAGCTCAGGTGGTTCACGTCAGTGATTGGCTACTTGGACAATTTGTTTTTGTTGGTATTTTGGTGTCTCTGATGTTGCTTTTTTGAGCTTTGTTTTCCTAGCTTTAGCCATTCCTTTAGCCTTAACACAAGCACACACTTTATTTGGTAAATTAAAACAGCATATGTTATTTTCATTATGTGAAAAACTTGAGTTTTTGGTGTAAAAAAAAGACTCATCATGACAGAAAAAACATCTGCTGCCCCCTACTGGTGGGTATTTTTGGATGTTTGATGTTTATATGTTGCTATTTTATGTATTAAAACTGAGCTGTTGCAGAAAAGCCAAAGTACTGAAAGAATATGTACCAGTTGATAGATGTTTGAATTACAAGTACAATACCGGTACAGAAGCAATACTGTGAACAGAAAGGATCAATGTAATCCAGCAGAAGAAGAAAACAAAAAGGGTAGAACACAGTCAAATACCACTGAAAACGATGCATAAGAAACAAAATTAGGTTTAAAAGCACAGTGAGAAATGTTTCTTCATATACTGGTCAGAAACCAGTATGAGACAGATAGATGTAGGAAAGGAAGCGAGACAATAAGAAACTGAACTAGAGGGAGAATCAATGAGAAGAAGGGGGGGAAAAATCACTTTTTGAGACGATGGGGGGGTGGGGGGTGGGAGATTAGCGTCATTAAAGAGCCCTAATCCTCTGACTAGCGTGGCTGGCACTAAAATGGAGGATCACACGGCTTTTTAACGGCGCCTTTGTCAGTCGGCCGCGAGGGGACCTGGCAAGACAAGGCCAAATGGCGAAGTGGGAGAAAAAAGGAGGACGAGGAGGAGGGTGGGGGGGGGGGGGGGCGAAGAAAATTTCAATGAAAAGTTAAATTAGAGAAGAATCCTCAGGAGGAGATGAGGATGGATGGATGACGGAAGGAGCTGGGGGGGGCGGTTGGAGAGAGGGAATGGGGAGAAAAAGTAGTTAGTGGAGAGGAAACAGACAGAAGCAAGCGAGCGCCGACACGCCGCTTCCATCCCTCCGACACCTCCCTCCTCTTCTTCCTCTGGCAAATGAAACGAACGCGAGGAGCGGAGTGTGGGGGGGGGGAGACCGCAGGGCCACGGCAGCTCGCCCCCACTTTATCTATCGCTCTGCAGTCCTCTCCTTTCCCATCCACTCCCCCCATCCTTCATCCCTTCCTCCGTCTCCAGCAGTCCCTCTCCTCTTCATCTCTATTCCGTGACCTCCCTCCCCCCGTTTCCCTCCCCCCGACAGCTTTCATGTTGTTACTCATTATAGCCCCCAACATCTCTCCCTCCATCCAACCCACTCACCGGCAGGCTCCCCCCCCCCCCCTACTGATGTTGGCCTTCACCCCTGTGTCTCAGCCCGGACGGGACGGGAGTGGGGGCTGCATTCCAGATGGACAGATTTTGAACTCCAGAGGAGAGAGAGAGGAGATGGCATTATAAAAAGGGGGGGGACGGAAAAAAAAGAGAAGAGGAAACCCCAGGGGTCTGTAATGAAAAAAATGGGATGAACAGAACTAAAAGGACCGCCTGAGTCTACCTGACACACACACACACACACACACACACACACACACACACACACACACACACACACACACACACACACACTGTGTGACACACTAACAGGCTGGATAGCGTGGTAACGTGTGGAGGACACAGCCTTGGTGAAAACGGTAATAAAGAGATCCACACGCTGACAAGTCTGTCTTAATGTTTCTGCCCCCCCCCCCCCCCCCCGTCAATGTAGTGTCTTTGTCCTGACTGTCACACAGAGGGGAAATACATCCCAGCAGCACAGATCATCAGACAAGACTAATAGAAACCGAAGAGATGATCAGTGTTATTATTTATTCCATCAAGCGTCCTGGATTTCCTGGATATAAAATACCCACAATTCTGCTGGCGTTGAAGGTGTAAGCCACATGTGTCAAACTGAAGGCCCCCGGGGGCCAAATGTGGCCCTCCACATCATTTTATGCGGCCCGCGAGAGCATAAAAGGTCAGAATGTTTCAAAATAAACAGGTCAAAAATGTGCTTTGACCAAAAACTACATTTCCCACAATGAAATTAATAATGAAATTAAAATAAACAATAAATTTAAGCCCATTCCATTTAAATAAATAAATGTAATTTATTGTTTATTTAATTTAAATTAAATAAACAATAAAATTGAGCCCAATTTAACATTTACAAAAACTTGGACAAAGTTAACGTCCTAACTTGTGTTTGATGTTATTTTTCTTTTATTCATTGATAGTTTGATTCTTGATTGATGGCGTTCTGTGGGTTTAATAACATGACAAATTAAAAGAATTTATATTATAACAGAGTAACAAACAAAACTAATTTTTCTGTGTAACTGTAATGTTTGTAACTTGAATAATGTTTGTAAGTTGAATAAGTAATAAATTCAGAGTTATTTAACATTAAGGAGTTGTTACATTTATGTTACATTACACTGAGTTACATTTAGTTACATTTATTAGTTTGAGGACAGCCGTGATGCTGATGTGGGCCCTCGGTGGAAACGAGTTTGACACCCCCCCCCCGGTTGTAAACTGAACGACTCGATGGGTTAACATGAAACCGGTACTCAGGAACATTAGTTCAATTAGTCGGCTCTGGAAAGCAGCGTGCGCTAAATGCCTGGAATGGAAACACAATCCATGGATGTCAGGCTTCCTCTTTTCTCCGGCTTTGATGTCGGAATCAAAGCGGCTCCGCTGGTAGCAGCAGAAAGGTTTCAGCTCCCAGCGCTGCTGCGTCCTATAGTTACATCCAAACCATTCCGAATTTACATCGGAGATGAGGAATGCATTAAAAAAAAAAAAAAAATCTGCGGAATATAATGACGCAAAATATGAAAAGTAGTCAATTTAGGTTTAAAAATGTTCATTTTAATGTGTAATTCTGATTTCTGACGCTCAAAAATAAAATGTCTCAATCTGAGGTTTAGCAATCGACATGCAATCCCTCGCTCCACACCTCCAACTCCCTTCTTCCTGTGCTTCCTTCCCCCCTTCCCTCCCCCCCATACGACCATGTAATACTCCCCTCTCCACCTTTTCTGTTTGGCCACCGGCCCAGATCTGCACCTTTTCCCATTAAAACCCCCGCTGACCTGCTCTCCCTCCATTCCACTTTCACTTCATCCCTCCTTCCACGGCTCCCCAGGCCTCCTCCGATGGCCCCAGGCTGCCCTAGGTGTGCGTACGCACACACACACACACACACACACACACACACACACACACACACACACACACACACACACACACAACCCCAGACTCACCCTAGGGGGTAGAAAAACAACTTCCACCCTTGGCTCTCTCTGGGCAGCCCAGCACACAGACGCTTTTTATTTTTTCTCTCTTGAACATAAAACACAACCAGAGGAGAATTCACTATTCAATGATTAGTTAAGTTTGATACGGAGAAAGAAAAAGAAAAAAACAGACACACTACATTATTTACCATCATTTCTCCATCTCCATCTTTATTTTTGTAAGGAACGACCCGCTGGTTGAAAATAATGACGGTTGCATCCTTTCGGATTCCTGCTGCAAATCATTTAGATGGCCCACAGACTGAATCGAAGGCTAAATCACTGGGGTGTTGGGGTGTTTTTTTCATGTTTCACAGCTTGTTGGGAGGTGGGGGCTGCAGCTACATGGGGGCCATCCTGTTTACAGAGACGATTTCAAAGGCTGATTTCATTTCGGTGTTAGGTGTTAAGCATAAAAAAAAAATTGAAATGACCCTCTTCTTGGCGGCTACATACCCAAGATACACGGATTACGAATTACATGGGATTGAAAAAAAAACACACACACACACCAACATGTGTGCTCATCTTATATCTTGGCAGGTCAACCAGTAAACTCAGCATTATGAGAACTGCACATATTGATTTCCATCATTGTTTCAGCAGCATTGGAGACGGAATAAAAATGAATTCTCCTACAGAAAATATAGAGTACAATGGTACCTCTACTGACGAAACGCCTCAACAGGAAAATATTGCCTCTAGTTACGAAAGAAATTTCGAGTTACGAAAGGTAAAAAAAACAGTTTGGGCAGTTTGGACATTATGCACAACTCTCATTTATTGTGTAATAATCTAATTGTAACATGTATTTGTTACATGTTTTGATGCATTTTTATGCTTTATAAAACCTTAATGTCTGAATTTTGGGGGCTTGGAATGGATTAGGGCATTTGCACGGAAAACATGTCTCTACTTACGAAATTTCTTCCAGAACCAATTAATTTCGTAAGTAGAGGTACCGCTGTATTTTATTAAACAAGCTTTACATTCTTGACAGAACATTGTGATTTTGAACAACAGGATCTAAACACACGAAAATTTGCATAAAGCTTCCACAATATGCTTCCATGTTAACTGGGTGCACATGGCAGCAGCCCAGCCCGTGTTCAGAGGACCCACAGTCCTGCTGCTGTCCTTGTAGCTCAAATGGGACACAGTCTGTCGGCACAAGCACACACACACACACACACACACACACACACACACACACACACACACACACACACACACACATGCAGTCATTCAAATACGTGCCAAAGCAAGGACGGATACGAAGGACAACGCAACAGTCTGTCTGGGGTTTGAGTCCTTGAGGACACCATGGATGGACACAAACACACACTTACCGTCTACCCTGGGAACGGACACGGCTGCGTTCGATGCTTTTGGGCCCCAACTGCTCCATATGGGCAGTGTGTGTGTTTGTGTGTGTGTGTTTGAGGGCAGAAGGTTAGGGGCAGGGGGCTATGGATGGGGGTGGATGGACAATGAGCTGGCAGATGACAAGTTGTCCCTACCAAACACGACACAGTATAACAGTAAAAAACATATTGATGAACATAATAATATGTAAATCAAAGCCAGACTGAGAAACACGGATTCAAGAAGTTCTTCAAGGTATCTGAAGCCCCCGGTGGTCTGAATCAGTCCAGCAGGGGGTCGTAGTGAAGGAGAGGGGGGTTTCCAGCTCAGGTTTGGGATGGAGGTGAATGTACATGTCTGAGGCAGCGCTGTCATCTACACAGTACTCATCAGAACGATTCATTCTGACCATCATGAATCACAATGTGTGGGTTTGGACTGTTGGTGGATCAAAGACGACATGTCTCTCAATTGTTTCAGAATTTTTTGGACATTTTTGCAGAGTAAATCATCTTGAAAATAATATGCAAATAAATATCTCCGATGCACCCATTTCTACAGAAAGGTGAGAAAGTTTATCAGAGTGTGGGAAAAGGTAATATAGATAGAAGGTGGTTTAATATCAGTATGGGGAGGGTTCGGAAACCTTTAAATTACAGTAAATAATAAAATAAATAGTTCGTCGCTATATCATGGAATGTCATTTTTGCGGGTGGTTCCTGGAACGCTTTAACAGTGAGTAACGAGGGAATAATGTAAAGCTCAGTAAAACCTTCTTCTACTGACGGAAACAGCACAAACACACGACACACACACACACAAACACACGACACACACACACAAACACACACGACACACAGGCTGCACTGCTCATACAAAAACATACACCATGTGGTAAAGGAGGGCTTACATCTGCTTCCCCTTCCCACATTCCCTTCCTTTTCCTCCCCCCAACAAGCCCTTAATCTCACGTTTGCCCCGACTTCCACTGATCCTAACATCTCCTATCAGCGCAAACAAGTTACCGAGCAAGGCATCAGCCATGAGGGTTACTGGTTCTATTCCGTGTCCCCCCCCTCCGTTCTCTGTCCATTACATCTGCTGTTTGTGCCTCACAAATGAGAACCAGCTGTCAACCTGGGTGTTAGATCAACAACAACACCATGCCAATGCACACACACACACACACACACACACACACACACGCAAACAAATATACACACACATCACCCACATATCAACACGCGCTTGCATGAAAACTCAAACAAAAATACACACACACACACACACACACACACACACACACACACACACACACACACAGTGGTGTGGTCCCATTGTGTGCATGCCAGCGGCGATATCATCTATTTATAAGAATGAGGTTTGGTGGACTGACAGACCACTTGCTAACCTAGAAACACATTCACCTGAGTCTGACACACACACACACACACACACACACACACACACACACACACACGGAAAGACCCACAGAACTGCAATAATACTGATATTAATACAACAACGTGCAAGTTATATTTTAAAAGCATTAATGTTGCTTCCTCGTGAATAAAGATGGATCATTAGTGGTGAATGAGAAACTGGAGATCAATCACCTCCATTAAAGATGGGAGGCGATTGATCTTGGGATGTATCAACAATATTACGCACACACAAACAAGTCCTCCTACGTTCACCTCGGCGTATGCGGGACCTATAAATAAGTGATGCAGGCAGCTGGAGCTCGCTGTTCAAAAGACACTGTTACGCAAATACATGCAAGTAAACAAACAAACCCATTTTTGTATATGTGGTGCAATTACACCGAAAACACTCCGTTTTTTTGTAATTGTCCTGTAAGGTACTCAGATAGGAGAGAACAATAACAGAAGCAGAAAGGGGTAGATATCAAGAAAGATGGAGAAAGTAAAAAGTGAAAATGAGACAGAGAGGTAATGAGGTTCCTGGGGGCCCCTGGGGATGGTAGAGGGAGGTCTGGGGCCCAGGGGAAGCCCGAGAGCAAGCTGCGGGAGGCGGGTACCTCCTACCCGCTGTTCCTCTTCCCTCCCATCCCTTCTGGAGGATGGGATCCTGGACAGCCCCTTCTCACAGCTCCTAAACTCCCCATGAGAGGAATATGTGCACATGGACACACACACACACACACACACACACACACACACACACACACACACACACACACACACACACACTGAAGAGGTCCCAGGGGAGGAGCAGAGCAAAGCAGAACACCTGGACCTGCCATTAGTGACACACTCAGGGATTAGAGGCACAGACGGCGAGGGAGATGGAGAGAGAATGCACACTGGGAGGGACACACTCGCTCTACATCCATCCAGAAAATAATATGCATAAACACACACAAACACGTTCAGGCCCTCGCACAAACAAACAGCAACTCGTCCCGAATAAGGAGACAAAAACGTTGAGATGGATTAAATGGATTGTGTGTGTGTGTGTGTGTGTGTGTGTGTGTGTGTGTGTGTGTGTGTGTGTGTGTGTGTGTATGTAGGCATGTCAAATAAATAAACGTAAGCCAAGTGAAGCAGTGGTTTCTTGTCAAGCAAACTGTGTGTCAAGGCGTCAAATGGTGTCAGTCAAAAACCTGAAGAGCATTAATCAATAAAGTGTTTCATCAAGTCATCAGAGCTTAACTTCATCTTATTCTTCTTTCCAATCAAAGTGATTGAATGAGCCCCCGCAAAAGAGGAGTAGTGGGTTGTGCATTAAGAAGCTCTAAAGAGCATGTGTGTACTGTGTGTGAGCTGCTAAATGGGAATCACATCCGGTATGGTGACAGGAAATACACAAAAAGAGATGCCAGGATCACATGAACAGAACCGATCAATGTGGTCAATGGACAAAAAAGAAACAGTCAAGGGTGGATGAAAACGAAATAAAATGTAAGTCATAGAATGTTAAGAGAGGAACTTAATCAATACCAGATGAACAGAATCAATCACGTAATCAATACCAGGTCAAACAGAACCGATCACTTAATCAATACCAGATGAAACAGAATCAATCACATAATCAATACCAGGTCAAACAGAACCGATCACATAATTAATACCAGATCAAAGAGAACCGATCACATAATCAATACCAGGTCAAACAGAACCGATCACTTAATCAATACCAGATGAAACAGAATCAATCACATAATCAATTCCAGGTCAAACAGAACCGATCACATAATCAATACCAGATGGATCCATAACTTCTGATTGGGTACGTTAAGTAGGAAGAAGGTTCCTCGCTGTCGCCGGGTTTATCTGTCGGGTTCAAAGCGACGTCCCAACAATGTCTCAGCTAGTTAGCTATTAGCCGTTAGCTCAATGGAGAACCCATTTGTCCCAAGATGGCGTCAAGTTAGAAAGAAGCAGAACCGTTGTTGCTTCTGAGATGTTTTCACTTTCCTTCGTCTTTGAGTTAGCCGCTAATGGCTACGAGCCGCTAATGGCTACGAGCCGCTAATGGCTATGAGCCGCTAATGGCTACGAGCCGCTAATGGCTACGAGCCGCTAATGGCTACCAGCCACTAATGGCTACTTGCTGGTAACGGCTACTAGCAGCTGTATAAATCTGACATACAGTTCGCCCTCGCGCATTCACGCATCATCGCCTATGACCTCACCTCATCGCAGATTTTTGGTAAGTAGTCACGTGTTACGGTACGCGTATTCTATTGGCTGACGGCATCAGGAAGTGCGCTGCCTTCCGTGAGTCTCGGACTTCCGTGAGACACAAAAGTGCTTTAAACAGTCGATCAGAGTGGTTTAAAGGCAATACAGGTGGTTTAATGTCAGTGTGGGGAGGGTTCAGAAACATTTAAATTTCTGTAAATAATAAGATAAATAGTTTGTCGTTCTTTGGTGGAATCCATTCATCGTGTGTGGTTCCTGGAACACATTCATCACGAGGAACGAAGGAAGACTGTATACACACAACGTTGAGAAATCGCTGCTTAAAGCGTGATTGATCCAAATTAAATCCATTATCATCTTGATTTATCTGCTCTGGGGTCTCATCAGGGACACTACTCCCATGTTAGTTTCTACCAACAATGTTTTTCTCTCTTTACAAACGAGTATCTTCCAGAAGTTCCTCCTCAGAATGCGTCTCCAGAAAGAGACACATGCCATCACAAGGTCAGCTGGCAAAGGTGATAGTCCCCAAGCATCAGGAGGAAGGAGGAGGAAGAGGAGCGGTCTCAAACCAAACCATCCAGAAAGGAGATTCCTGTGTGAATCAGAGACCACACACACATCAACACAGCAGCGCTCCGACACACAGGGACACACACACAGGGACACACACACAGGGACACACACACAGGGACACACACACACAGGGACACACACACAGGGACACACACACAGGGACACACACACATAGAGACAGGTACATGGTGAGGGAAGACAGACGAGAAGGAGAGTCTGAGCTGAGGACATGAGGTGGTTCAAACGGAGGAGAGACGCCTGGCAGAGAGGGACGGAGAGAGAGAGAGAGAGAGAGACAAGCCGGGGGGGGGGGGGCCCCATAATTACAACCTACCTCCACCGAGCAGACGCAGGTGTGACTGTGTCTGACTGTGAGTGTGTGTGTCTGTGTGTGTCTGTGTGAGTGTGGACAGGTAGTCTAGGCCTGCCTTGAATTAAGGAATTATTGAAGAGAAACTGTTGTCTTCCACACAAACACACACACGCACACACATGCAAAACACAGACACACACACACACACACACACACACACACACACACACACACACACACGCACAACTTTGTTCTTCCGAAAAAGACAGAAAGACGCATTAATGAACACACAGTCGGCAAAACAAACAATGGGATATTCCGACAGAGCAGATACCAGATAATGAACACGGACTCCCAAAGTAACATCAGTCCAGTAATGGATGATAAAAGTCAGGACAGGAGGAGTCCAAAAACATCAGAGAAAACGTGCAAATACAGGTAGTCCTCAAGATACGAACAACCAAACAGCAGAACATTCAGAGTTCAGCAGTTAATGCTTCCAGGCAGAAACCTAACCTGGCCAACATTGGTTCCTACATCATGTAGTTCCTACAGGAAAACAACACTGTCCATAATTAATTGAATTTTATACACTGTTATAATCCACGAAGGAAAATTAAGAATGCACACTCTAGTGTGCGTTCTTATGAAAATGAACTAACAGGGAGGTTGTGACAGTTTTCTGACAGGTAGTCTATCGTCAGCATTGCTGCTCTACCTTTCAACCTGCATTTGTATCTAAAGCGATATAGTGACAAACTATTTATCTTATTATTTACGGTAATTTAAACATTTATGAACCCTCCCCATACTGATATTGAACCACCTTCTATCTGTATTACCTTTTCCCACACTCTGATAGACCGCAGTGAGGTCTATCTCATAAACCTTATTGGTAAAAATCCGCGATGAGGTGAAGCTGTGCGTGTTGATGCACGAATGCACGATGGATTACTTCACAATAAATGAACTTTATGACTCCAATAAAGAGAAGAACAATATTCAACTGTCCAGCGTGTATATCAACGCGTCTTTGACGTAGAGCGTTAATCTGTCGGAAAATAGTCGTCCTCCGTCCGTGGTCACTGTGAAGCAGCAGCACTTGGGCTTCAACAGCAACATGGCTAAAGACGCCTGCCGTATTGTTGCCACCAATACGGTTTTAACTACGTCCAGTCTGTTTGCACATGTACACACGGGTCACACACACACACACACACACACACACACGCACACAACATCACGGTACTTTTCATTGCAGGCGAGACATATCCGGACCGAAAAACCTTCAGTTACAACGTCCACATGAAGATGCCTGGTCTGGCATTTTCAAAAATCTCCGTTTTCATCGCAAATATGTGCGTTGTCATGTGAACGAAAGGCCTAACCCGGAGAAAAAAGAAAAGAAACGCAGAACTTTAATTATTTCTGTTTTATTTCTCATCTGATTCTGAACGATGTTTTGTTTTAAGTTGGAATAATACGGAATGAACTCATGATTCCACACGGACAGGAAGCTACCAGCACTCTGTTTATTAGACGTCTATCTCTGGTTAACGTTCTTCACCTTCATCCATCCTCAGTCATTTTGCACCAATCACAAACGGCTGTTCCTCCACCTGCAGATCACCCCCCCCCACCACCACCACCAGCCAGCCCTCCCTCCCTGCACCTCTCCTCCATCTCTTTCCCAGACACCCCCCCTCCCCTCTGCGGAGGAGCACGCTAAAAGCACAAGCATGCCCCGAAATTAATTTAAACGAAGGAATTAAATTAAAAGCGAAGCCTCAGGAGTTTTATTATGTACTAATGTTTGAACCGTTAACTTGGATTGTATTACTAAAATATGAATAATTAAAGACTGGTGGGGGCTATTATACAATCAGGAAAGAGGAAGGAAAATACATGATATTAGAGGAATAGAGTTAACGCAGCGTGATCAAGTCTGTTGACAGTGAATGAACCGTGAGATGTATGTGTGTGTGTGTGTGTGTGTGTGTGTGTGTGTGTGTGTGTGTGTGTGTGTGTGTGTGTGTGTGTGTGAGTGTGTGGATACCAATAGCTATAATTTACTGCCCCTCTTATGTAGCGATTGAGCTCATCCTAAAAACACACACACACACACACCCATTCCTTCTCGTTCAGGGACGAGGTTATAACAGGCCCCATAGTGCCTTTATATGACTTTCATACAGAACAGGGGCCCCCCTCAAACACACTGTGTAAAACAAGAGTTTTAGTATTAGTATTAATATTAGTATTAGTATTAATATTAGTATTAGTATGTATTAGTATTCAGTCCAATCCACTTTATTTATATAGCACAATTTAAATAAATAAACTGCTGCACAGTCACTAGATAAAAACACAACAGACGTGCCATAAAACCATGAACATAACGCAGTTAAATAAAATATCAGATAAAAATCCAATTAAATAACTTAAAATAAGTTGAAAGCTAAAATAAAATGGAATAAAAACAATTAAAATAATGTGAAATAATATACAAAACACTCTAAGTGGTATTGGTATAAACAACTGAAACAAAGTCTGCAGTAATAAATGAATATAACCAGTAAAATAATCATTTTAAGAAACAAAATGAGGCAGATCTGCAATCCTTCCTTTAGCGTGTAAAGCATAATAATCAGTAACATACATCAGGTTCTGTGTGTTCTGACTTACAGAAACATTACATTACACACTAGTTAAAAACAACCGGGGGGGGGGGGGGTCAAGAATCTTTTTGGGGTGGAGGAAACCAGAACACTTCCATTTACCTAAAGATTTATCCTGAACGCTTAATATGAGTCATATCAGCAGCAGCCAATCAGGGAGCAGCGCAGCAGGCAGCTGAGGTGACCTGTGCTGGGAGGAGGTGGCATCACACACACACACACACACACACACACACACTCTACCGTAAAATATTAACGTCTTCTTCTGTTTCTCTGCATGTTTGCTCCACAAACACACAACGTTCACAGTGTCCCTCAACTACCCCCCCCCCCCATGAGCGTCTCTGTGAGAACGGCAATGAATTATTAGTCTTCTCATCGTGTCTCTAATGTGAAGCCCCCCCCCCCTTATCAGCCAGCGAGCAGTCTGGCCCGCCAGCCCCCTCTGCAGCTGTCATCCCCCCACCACCACACAAACACACACACACACACACACCACCACCACACAACCATTCCCTGTGGGCAAACTCCCCAACACACACACACACACAGACACACACACACACACACACACACACACACCACATACCCACATACTCAAAACGTAGGCACAAACAAATCTCTGCACACAAGCCACAGCAGCGCTTGTCTTACATTCACACACACACACACACACACACACACACACACACACACACACACAATTTTATCTGTTCCCTCACAGGCCGCATAGCTTGGCAGTCAACAAGGGGGAGAAATATCCACCACCAAAAACCCCTAAAATGCCCCTGTACCCACCATCCATCACCCCCCCCCCCTAAAGTCAGCCCTAGCCGGATGGCAGGAACAGAGAGAGAGGATCACAGGATGAAGGCCGGCCCACATTGGTGCCTCTTCCTCAGGGTGATCATCGCTCACACAGCCCCCCCCTCCAGCCGAGCTGAGGTAGAATCAAACGGGGGGGGGGCCCCCTCACCTGTACGTTAAACACACACAGTGTGGCTCAAAACACCCTGAACCGCTACTGGAGAGAAGGTGGAGAAAATAGGAGGAAAAAACAAAAAGAGCTGCTGGAAAAACAAAAAAGAGAGACGCATCGGAGATCCAGACGGATTCAAGGGGGGGGGGATCACAAAAGTAGCCCCCCATCTCAGTTTTTCCCTTTCTTCATTGTTGTTGTTTGTGTTGTTTTGTTGTTTATTTGAGTGCCCTGTCTTGCTGCGGTCCCCACTAGACCTCGCTCCTGACTTATTTAGTAGTGTTTTCTATCATATTTGAAAAATGAGGAGCAGATTGGTTAATATTTCAAGACGACTTGCACGGGTGGGGGGGCAAGACGAGGGAGGAATTCTCTTGTTCCTTAACCCCAATTCTCGGATTCATGCTGGGAGCAGTAGCACGCATGAGCGCACACAAGCACACACACGCACACACACACACACACACATAATGGTAAATGCATCCACTGACATACTGAAAGGTACGTACAAAACTTTCATTTACAAAAACAGTCATCCCTCGTTACCCGCGGTTAATGCGTTCTAGGACCCCCCACCCCACCCCCCACCCCCAAAAGAACAAAATTCCGCGATACATCGACAAACTATTTCATTATTTATGGTAATTTAAACGTTTATAACCCTCCCCATACTGATATTAAACCACCTTCTATCTGTATTACCTTTTCCCACACTCTGATAGACTGTTTAAAGCACTTTTGTGTCTCCGGATGCCGTCGGCCAATAGAATGCGGGTACGGGGATCACGTGACTACCGACTAAAAATCACTGTATCTTAAAAAATAAATGCCCCAATGCCAAGAGTTTTAGAATTCCATGAGGGAAAACACCAGAAACTGTCAGCTGAGTATCATCATCACCATCATCACCATCATCACCATCATCATGAATCATCTAATAATTACATTTTAATAGACAAAACAATCAATGCCAGCAACACATCTCACTGGAGACACAACACACATTCGGTGCGCTAATTTCTTTGCTGAACTGCGTGTGGACACACACACACACACACACACACACACACACAGCCACGTGTCCTTGGAAGGGACCTGTGCGTACAGCAAAAACACACCCCACACCAGAATGACGCAGACACTCGTGTTCACTTCACCAATGGAAACGCGTGTGCACACACACAAACACACAACGGAAAATTGCCTTCCCCTGTGACTTCCTGTAGTGCAGCGAATTCCAATCAGGCAGTAAGCAGGACAGCTATTTCTAGGGACAAAGGACAGGAGGAGCGAGTCGGGGCGGAAGGAGCGATGGAGAGGAGGGAGGCAGGGATGAAACAAGCTGGCAAAGGAGGGTGGGGGGGGGACAAAGGGTTCTGGTAGCACCCAGGGGAGAAGGCCTGTAGCAGCTGACGTCAGTGTGTGTGTATGTGTGTGTGTGTGTGTGTGTGTGTGTGTGTGTTCAGGGGTGGGGGTAAATGGGAGAGTGAATGAGATGCTGGCAGAGTTGGTCTTGCTGCCCCCCAGGGAAGGCTTGAGGTAGGGAGAGAACAGAGAGGAGTGCGGCCCCCAGCCCCCAACATAACGAGGGGCCCAGAGACCAGACGGAACAGTCCGCCGGTCACATGGTCCAAAACTCAGCCAATCACGTGCTGACTTGGAGTAAGACGGGTGTTTACAGTGGAACGGCGTCCGTCTGCATCCGCAGGGTTTCCTGGAGCGGCTTCACTTCACGTCCATCCCTCCAGATTCCCTCTCTCTACCCTCTCTTTACCCTCTCTTTACCCTCTCTTTACCCTCTCTCTCCCTCTCTCTACCCTCTCTTTACCCTCTCTCTACCCTCTCTTTACCCTCTCTCTCCCTCTCTCTACCCTCTCTTTACCCTCTCTTTACCCTCTCTTTACCCTCTCTCTACCCTCTCTCTACCCTCTCTCTACCCTCTCTTTACCCTCTCTTACCCTCTCTCTACCCTCTCTCTACCCTCTCTCTACCCTCTCTTTACCCTCTCTCTACCCTCTCTTTACCCTCTCTCTACCCTCTCTCTACCCTCTCTCTACCCTCTCTCTATCCTCTCTCTACCCTCTCTCTACCCTCTCTCTACCCTCTCTCTACCCTCTCTTTACCCTCTCTCTACCCTCTCTCTACCCTCTCTCTACCCTCTCTTTACCCTCTCTCTACCCTCTCTTTACTCTCTCTCTACCCTCTCTTTACCCTCTCTCTACCCTCTCTCTACCCTCTCTCTACCCTCTCTTTACCCTCTCTCTACCCTCTCTTTACCCTCTCTCTACCCTCTCTTTACCCTCTCTCTACCCTCTCTCTACCCTCTCTCTACCCTCTCTTTACTCTCTCTCTACCCTCTCTCTACCCTCTCTCTACCCTCTCTCTACCCTCTCTCTACCCTCTCTCTACCCTCTCTCCCTCTCTTTACCCTCTCTCTACTCTCTCTCTACCCTCTCTCTACCCTCTCTTTACCCTCTCTCTACCCTCCCTCTACCCTCTCTCTACCCTCTCTTTACCCTCCCTCTACCCTCCCTCTACCCTCTCTCTACCCTCTCTCTACCCTCTCTCGACCCTCTCTTTACCCTCTCTCTACCCTCCCTCTACCCTCTCTCTACCCTCTCTTTACCCTCTCTCTACCCTCTCTCTACTCTCTCTCTACCCTCTCTTTACCCTCTCTCTACCCTCTCTTTACCCTCTCTCTACCCTCTCTCTACCCTCTCTCTACCCTCTCTCTACCCTCTCTTTACCCTCTCTCTACCCTCTCTCTACCCTCTCTCTACCCTCTCTCTACCCTCTCTCCCTCTCTTTACCCTCTCTCTACTCTCTCTCTACCCTCTCTCTACCCTCTCTCTACCTCTCTTACCCTCTCTTACCCTCTCTCTACCCTCGCTCTACCCTCTCTCTACCCTCTCTTTACCCTCTCTCTACCCTCCCTCTACCCTCTCTCTACCCTCTCTCTACCCTCTCTCTACCCTCTCTCTACCCTCTCTCTACTCTCTCTCTACCCTCTCTCTACCCTCTCTTTACCCTCTCTTTACCCTCTCTTTACCCTCTCTCTACCCTCTCTCTACCCTCTCTCTTCTCCCTCTCTCTCCCTTCTCTCTTCCTTCTCCTCTCCCTCTCTCTCTGGAGTTGTGCTTTTCTTTGACATTTTTCTGGACAAAGGACATTCACACCTGAGCACTGGGTTAGACCTATCAGACACCCTCCCCCCGCGGGGCGCTGACCTTTGTCACCCTGTCTGTGACTGAAGCCGTGACTGTGTCTACATCTGCTTGTGCACCTGAGTGTGCATCCGTCTGCATCCGCAGGGTTTCCTGGAGCGGCTTCACTTCACGTCCATCCCTCCAGATTCCCTCTCTTTACCCTCTCTTTACCCTCTCTTTACCCTCTCTTTACCCTCTCTTTACCCTCTCTCTCCCTCTCTCTACCCTCTCTTTACCCTCTCTCTACCCTCTCTTTACCCTCTCTCTCCCTCTCTCTACCCTCTCTCTACCCTCTCTTTACCCTCTCTTTACCCTCTCTCTACCCTCTCTCTACCCTCTCTCTACCCTCTCTCTACCCTCTCTTTACCCTCTCTCTACCCTCTCTCTACCCTCTCTCTACCCTCTCTTTACCCTCTCTCTCCCTCTCTTTACCCTCTCTTTACCCTCTCTTTACCCTCTCTCTACCCTCTCTCTACCCTCTCTCTACCCTCTCTTTACCCTCTCTCTACCCTCTCTTTACCCTCTCTCTACCCTCTCTTTACCCTCTCTCTACCCTCTCTCTACCCTCTCTTTACCCTCTCTCTACCCTCTCTCTACTCTCTCTTTACCCTCTCTCTACCCTCTCTTTACCCTCTCTCTACCCTCTCTCTACCCTCTCTCTACCCTCTCTTTACCCTCTCTTTACCCTCTCTCTACCCTCTCTTTACCCTCTCTCTACCCTCTCTTTACCCTCTCTCTACCCTCTCTTTACCCTCTCTCTAACCCTCTCTCTACCCTCTCTCTACCCTCTCTTTACCCTCTCTCTACCCTCTCTCTACCCTCTCTCTACCCTCTCTCTACCCTCTCTCTACCCTCTCTCTACCCTCTCTCCCTCTCTTTACCCTCTCTCTACTCTCACCCTCTCTCTACCCTCTCTTTACCCTCACTCTAACCCTCCCTCTACCCTCTCTCTACCCTCTCTCTACCCTCTCTCTACCCTCTCTTTACCCTCTCTTTACCCTCTCTCTACCCT